>RJWM01007862.1:23828-74069 GCA_004363535.1 Dasyprocta punctata | reverse complement strand
ATCTTCACGGTAGATTTTAGGTAGAATTTAGCCCACAAAGGGAATAGTGCCTGATATGAAACATGCGACTTTCTCAGTCCATGAAGGGGAATGTTGAGCCTGCTCTGCCTCAGTTTCCTTTCCCTCTTTTCATTGATCTCTTTGTTAATCTTTTGTTTTTGCCACTTCATCCTTTCCTTTTTTTTTTTTTTACTAAAAGATCAGAGAGAAAGAGAGAGAATGAGAGACAGCAGTTTAGAAATTCTCCCTCAACTAAAGATTGATTGGAGCTAAAACCTTTTCAGGTTCTCTCTCTCTCTCTCTCTCTCTCTCTCTCTCTCTCTCTCTCTCTGTCTCTGTCTCTGTTGCTCTCTCTCTAAACTGAAGGTCATAAACTCAGTTGGTCTGATACCATTGCTCCCCTTTGCGGGTGGCTGAGCTCACATCCTAAGCACTGCAAATACAACTGGCAGATGAGGTGATAGCTGATGCTATTCAGGGGAGTTGGTAAAGTCTATGGACTTGAACGCAGAAAGAGTTCAATGGTTTATCTCTTCTCTCTCACTTGTCTCCCTCTCCCTAAGAGGGCCTCAGTTCCATTCTCCTCCTTTCTCTGGTCCTCCTCATTTATGGGAGTAAGAGAGGGCAGAAACTGTCATGTGTACTTTTAATACATATGTCATATGTACTGTCATATTGGGCTACTGGACAGTGAGTACAGACTTCAGTCATTTGTAAGAATTGGAAATCTACAAAATAGGTTCTAAATAAAACCTTACCTTGTCTTGCTGCTATGAGGGGTTGTCATGGCATTCAGGTATCTATCCCTGGAGGTGGTAGATCTTCTTCACAGGCTGATATTTTCCAATGTGGCCTGTGATATTGTCTGCATAGAGATACTGAGATCCACATAGAGATATTCAGGTCACTTAAGTGAGGCCCTGGCTGGCCCCCTCCCATTTCCTACCTCTCACTTCCATTTGTTCAGTCATCAACCCACTATCCCTGACAATTTGGTTTGTAACCTAAAGAAAGACTGGGGGCTATATAAAAAACAATATGCCAAGGGACCCCTCCTCCTGCTCTGTTTTAGAACTTCTCAATTGTCTTGAAATAAAATCAGAAAGCAAGCCCAGGAAATTCCATTCCCAACAGGGCAGCACCTGCTCACTCCACCCACCTCAGGGAGTTTGGCAGTGGTGTTGCCCTCTCACCCTGCTCCCCCAGGAACCTGGCAACTATACCTGCTCACTCCCTAGCCCTGCAATCCTGGGTAACAGCTGCACTGCCCTGCCTGTTCACCCCCATCCACCACTCCCCACAGGGCCACTTGCTCACAAAAAAATAAAAAATAAATAAACACGGAAAGCCATCTGGTCCTTGGAGCAGTTTTGATATGCCTCCAGTGATTTATGTTAAGCACTTATTCTCATATGCCTACTCTGATCATTTACATTTATTACAAATTCTGTCTACAAATATGCATTGGTTTCATTAAAATACACTAATCTGTCTTAAACTGCATACATTAACCTATACATTATATAATGGTTGTGATAAAAAAAAAATGTCTCCCATAGCTCTCGTGCCTTCACAGGTAGGGTTTTTAGAGGATTGATAAGTCTCGAGGGCTCTTCATTAGCGGATCAATCTGTTGATGGGATCATAATTTGCTGGCATTAGTGGGTGTCAATGGAAGTTCAGGAAGTGGGGTGTAGGTGAAGGAAGTGGGTCATGGGTCATAATTTGGGAGTTTATATCTGGTCCAAGTCCCTTCTTTACTGGCTTTGGTTCTTTCTTCTTCCAGCCTGTGACAGCCAGTAGCTGTCCTCCCCCAGAGCCTTCTGCCATGATGCTTCTGCTTCTTCACAGGCCTAACACAGTGGAGCCGTCTGACCATAACTGAAACCGCTGAAACTGTGAGTCAAACTACTATAAACCTCTCCTTGTTAAGTTGTTTTCCTCAGGGATTTCATCATTGCAATGGAAATCTGACCAATGCAATATTTTTTCTTTATTTGAAATATTAGATGAAAAAGTTGCTGCAATCTTCTCATTGGTAGATTCATCCTCTAAATTTAATTTTGAAACATCTTCTATATGTCTCCATGTTTTTCAGTGCATACATTTTTCTCTAAAAATACAAGTAACGGGGAAAATATTCTTTTAGAATTCGTGTTTTGAATGCTCCTTATTAATATTGCTTCAGTTTGGAATATTTATGACAGCAGAGAATTCAATTTTACATGTGTGCTGTGTGAGTCAGATGGGTGGAAATACTGGACACCAACAAACTAGTGGAGAAGTGGTTTATTTAGTTCATCACTTCAGAATGTTTAGTCCATGACTGACTGGATCCAGGTAGAAACATAATGGTGGATGACACTGAAGAAGAAAGTTACTCAATTTATGGCATCTGGAAAGCAGAAAACAGGCAAAGAGCCAGAGAAGAAAGAAACAAAACCCGCATATAGTTCCCAAGGTCATGGCCCCCTGACTAACTCCTTTACCTACTCTCCAGCACTTAATAGCCTGTTCAACTAAGAAGTCATCAATGGATTAACATATCAATTACCTTAATGCCCTCACAAGCTAATCACCTCTCCAGCAGTCTCTTAAGCCAATCACACCAACAATCAGGATTAACTGGCACATGTACCACAGAGACAAATATGAAAATTAGCAACTTTCCTTGTATTAAGAGTTGAATGTTTTCATTTCATCCTTCGTACTTATTGTATGAATGGCCTTCCCGTATGCTCTGTTCATTTTCTTTTGTTGTTTATTATTTATTATATCTTTAATGACTTTATATTTCAAAGACACTATAATTTTTTTCTTCATGTTGAAAATGTTTGCTATTTGCCACACACTTATCTTCTGTGTATCTATTTACTTAGTGTTCAGTGTTTCATTTTGTGTAGTTAAGTATGTAAATAATTTTAATTACCATTTCTGATTTTAGTAACGGATTTAAAAAGGGTCTCCCAAATCCCTTAGAATGCAAATATATAATTATATTTATACTTACAGTAATTACTAGGTTTGCTTGTGTAATTAGTTGTGCAGTAGAAGAAAATGTTTTGTCTCATTTATGCTTTTAGTTTATCAAGAGTGGGGCTTTTGGAAGGTGACAGGATCATGAGGGTGATACAGCTGACTTGCTGATGGGAGGTGAGGACTGGTCAGAAGAGTTGAGTCACTGTTCCAGTAAAATGGAGGGTTCGTCTCCCTCCCCAGCTGCTCCCTTGACACACTGCCTCCTGTCTACCAAGACTTTAGCAGCTATTTTCTGCTGTGCCCCTCTGACATGTCTCATTGCTTCAGGGCCAGTGGACTATGGACTAAAACGTGAGCCAAAATAAACCTCTCCTTTTCTATGTGGAGGATGTCAGATATCGTGTCCCAGGAATTAGGGAATTAATTTAGAGAAGGAATGCCCTGCATTCCATCACAGTGGAGTTTGAGTTAAAATGCTCATGGGTTCTCCCATAGTTTAATCAACTGAATGTCTCTATTTTCAACTAGACATCTATTGGAGGTTGGAAGGAGATGGGAGATGATATTAATAGGATGTAAGAAAGTCTGCTTTTTTCAAATAAGAGTGCTGGTAAGGAAAATAAAGGACCACCCAAATATTTCCTGATTTCTTTTCTTTGGAATTTGCTTACAGAGTAGGGAAGGACAGTAGATAAATTCAGGGCAGGAACAAGGATATCACTTACTGTGCTACAAATTAATAACTTGCCTACATCCACGTGCCACGTAACCCAGTGTAGACAAGCTCAGTGAGTCAGGCACTGGACTTTGGGTGTCCTGGCTAAGTTCAGTGCCCTAGGAGTTAGGAAGCTGTTTAAAGAGCCAGTAAGCCTGCATCAGAGTAGCATGAAGTGGGACCTTAGTAGATGCTGGAGTTGTGGGATCACTAAACAGAGGACACACAGCACCTCAATGTCTACAGTCAGCAAGAGCTAACATGAGACCATTTAACTAATACAAGCAGACAGGCTGGTAATGGGCTAAGAGAAACATGTTGCCAACTCCAGGCCAAGAAACAACCAGAAGGACAACCAATTTCCCTAGAAGATGCATCAGAAACATGATGTGCATTTCACAGCAGCCCCAGGCCAAATTGGTGCCCTCTCTTCCCAAGAGAGAGAAGCAAGCGCAGTCCTTCCATCTCACATTTTTCAGCATAAGGACAGAAAGGGGAATGAAAGAGATCTAGGTGGCTCTGCAAAGATTCTTACCCAAAGGAAAGACAATGATAACCCATGGAACACATTTTACTATGTGCTCATATTAAATTTCAATCTTGTTACTGTATCTTGTCAACTATACCATTTACCAGCATGCTGGTATTTGGCCAATGTATCAGAACAAGGTCATGACAGCAGTAAAGGATGCATGAACACAGCCTATAAATCTTGGAAACTGAAGCAGTAACATTTCTTGTTGGGGTAGGATGACAATTTTGTTTATATATATATATGGTATGATTGCTTTAAGGTACATTAATGAAAGCATATGTTTAGGACTTAAAGCAGGAGTGGAAAAATGTCTCTTTGACTTCATATTAACTTCCTAAAACTGTTTACCTTCTAGCCAAAGTATACATTCATGACTTAAATAAGGGAGGACTAATGAATTCTCTTCTAGGGATTTAAACCTTAAGCAGAGTAATAAAAGGAAGAACTAATGACGATTCATTGCAGTTTCAGCATTAAATGATGATCTCATAGATGGAACTAACATGTTACCTAGAAATAAGGAATATCCAACTTATCTGGAAACATGGCTTAAGCAATTTGGCTAACTCTCTTATAGGACAGAAAATTGAAAAATAACTAATAAAACATTTACAAATTCTTGGAAAAACTTGAAACTTAAATTTAAAATCTACCCCCTGCCATTATCTAAGATTAATTTTTTACTATGCCTTCTCATTAATTATCTGAACTGAATTATAAACTTTCAGAAAATTTAAATTTCTACTTGTCAGAATGAATTTCAGTTGCCATAACCACTGAAATATAGCACCTTTACTTGTATAGATTGTGTCTTGGTTACTTTTCTCTCATTACTGCAACAAAATATCCAACACTCAAAATTAAGGAAGGAAAGGTTTATTTACCTGGCAGTTTGTGGAGGTTTCAGTTCATAATCAGCTGGCTCCCAGGCAGGTGGCATGGTAAGGGGCAATAGCTCACTGTAGTAGAAAACAGCAAAAGCAGCAAGAGCAAAAGACTGGGAGAGCATGCCTCTTTCCCTCCCTTATATTTGCAAACAGGTTACCTGCCCTGTAGTGGCTGTAGCACTCACACCATCTCAGTGCCCTCCTCTTGCACAGGCTCAGGATGTTTACCAAGTGAGGACCCAGGGCTGTGCTGAGTCACTTAAACTTCTCAACTTCTCAAGTTGACACAATCAATTGACCATTGAGACATCCTGGATTGTAAACAGCCACCCCAGCACATGTCCTCTATACCCCAAGATATGGAACTGCTGAGTCACTTAGTTAAGTTTCTGGACTTCTCAGATTGACACAGTGTGTCAACCATTGCAGACTGATATTCCTTAAAGAGTTAATAGGATGTATAAAAAGATATTGGGCTTTGGAATAATATGGATCTGAGTTTCAATTGCAGGTCTGACACTTAACAATCCTTCATAGATTCCTCGATGCACTTTTTTGTCTTCACATTGCAATCCCTGAACACAGAAACATGCAGTAATGTATTGGTCAGTCAAGATGGAATTATTATTACCTGAACATGAGCTAGCAGCAAAATTATCAGAGTTAAAATCTGTAAGATGGATGTTAACAATTTAGAGAACAAACTTGAGTACAGTGGTAGAACACATAATCTACAGAACAAGTGGTTGTGAGGGAGAAGTGGGATTGAAAGTGATTTAGTAAGTTTCACAGTCATCTCACAGGAGGAGGGAAGAAGTTCAGAACTACGTGCTCACAAAACTAGCTTTACATTTCAGCATAAAAAGCTCTATTTTATTTTATGGATCCTTGAGGTGTTACAGAGTGTTTCAGAGGTAGAGAGCATCACAGTATCTGTGAAAACATTAAAAGCTTGCCTCAGAAGGCTGACTCTGAATGGTACATAATACCAGGAAGAAAGTACTATGTCATAATGCAGCTGTCTACATTGTTTTTAATGCTAAATAAGATGATGGTGCATCTACAATTAATATGTCTAAGGTTGGATAAAAACAGTATTTTTTAACTTGGTCAAATCTTTTTATCCTATAGTTCACTTTTCTTATTCATAGTATTTACATGAAAACTAAAAGTCTTATATTTTTTAAAAAATACCAGTCCTATAATATACTATTTATGCATTACTATCAATGTTATTTATTAAAATACCATATTTTCCATTGATGCCACAAAATTAAAAATATATTATTCATGTTTTCACACTTACATGTACATGTTGCTTATTATCCCTAAGACATTTCCTTATATTAAAAACCATCTCATACAGTATCTAAAATGGTATCAAGTTATCCTGCCTCCTGATACATTTCCTTTACTTAATTCCATTGCCCTAATAGTAGTAGGACCTATGACCTTCTTATAGCCATGGCAACTTCTAGGGGATGTTAGATCTATGCTTGCAGTGCTCACGTCTATAACCTCTGTGCTACTAGTATACTCTCTTTTGTGTTACTCTTGTGCTGAATTTGATGAAATAAACTGAAACATATAAAGGCTATAGAATTTCATGAGATGCAAGGACTAACAGGCATCCTGACCAACAAGGAGCTGAAGCCCTCAAGTGAACAGCTCCCATGGAACTGAACATTATCAACCAGCATGGAAATAGATCTTTCTCCAGTTGAGCCTCACATTAGATCACAGTGTGGCTGAGAACTTGATTTCAGCTTGGAAGACTCTGAAGCATAGAGCCAAGCTAATTTGTGCCTAGATTCCTGACCTCAGTAACTATAATATAATGAATGTTTACTCTTAAATCACTATGATTTTTTGCAATTTGTTGCACAGCAATAGATAGTTGACATCATAACATTATATTTACTGTAGTAAATAGAATTGCTGTGAGAGTCCATGAATACTTTGAGCACTTCCTTTACCCAGAAACCAGCAACTTCCACTCCTAAAGAATTACTCAATGATGTAGCACATATTACAGAGAAGACATTTAAAGTGAACTTTCTTTAAAATTGCAATTTACATACAATCATTTAAACTTTCCAGTTTAAACATTATCCTTTGCATATTTTTGAAAAATGATAGCACTATTGAAAGTATGAACAAGTAGTCACTTTTTTTGATGATAAGCAGTTATTTTAGTGGCAAGTTTTTAAAACTATTGAGATACTATTTTTAATCTGTTCTTCAAAGATACTATTTTTCTTTGAATTATTACTTCTTTCATGTATTTCATAAATAGTTTGATTATAAACCTTCTCTTTTTTATGAGAGATATATTTCAAGTTCGGCTTTATACCAAACTTTGTCCTTTTCTTAGCTACAAATATCAGCTTTGTGTAATAAATTTAGTCAGAATTCAGTGATCAGTCAAAAGCAGTGGTGCCACAGTCCGCTAATCCCAGCTCCTGGGCTAGAGTGGTGATGGGGAGGGGCAGCTAAGGTGGGAGGATCTTTATCCATTTCCAGCCCAGCACAGCCAACTTAGTGAGACACTGTCTCAAAACAAGACAAAACAAAATTCTAGAACCACAGGTGATCCTAGAAAAATGTATTTAATATTGAAGGTAAATACATTATTTGTAGAATCATTAGAAAGAGTTGCTAATTACATTTTCATTTTTCACTAGTTACTTTAGCAAGTAAGGAATACAAAGGATGAGGCAACCCTATTTAAGAACCAATAAAGAGTATCTTATTACTAGCACATAGAGATCTCTTCATGAATCTTTTATATTCTTCTATTTCTCCATAAATGAGTTACTGGGAAACAACTGGGAAATTTCAGAATCATTTAAAGAAAAAAGATTATTCTGCTTCTGATTATTATAAGTATGAGTAAAAGTCAGTAAAATTGAGACTTATATTACTACTATAGCATTTTTACCAACTAGCTGTGAAAATTACAAAACGAAAATTGTGCATTTATCAAAGGATTCTGACTTGCCAAGCTTTGTACTGTTTAAAAGTCACAAGAAATGGTTTGTAACATAAAGCAACACCTATCACCCCTTGCTCCCAATTCCCCTGTGTTCTCATTGTGCCAGCTGGCAGAGAATATACAAATAACTCAGGCAGTTGTTGATAAATTTCAAGTTGGAAATGAGAATGTGTTACCTTGGTAAGACAGGGATGAAAGAAAATTAATAGTGACAGATTTTTTTAACCCAACAAATTCAGGCCGTTCTTTCATTTTCTTCTTTTTTAAATTGACATTTAGAGTCACAGATATAAGACACAAATATATATTAGAAAAAAATGGGAAAACAAAAAGAAGAATGATCAACGCAGACTGTATCTTACAATCTTTTTGTATGTTTATTATTTTTTAAAAAACTGGACGAAGTCACAGAAGTAAATTCTATTATCTCATACCTAATTGCATGTCAAAAATTTTTAAATATTTCCATTTTCATAACCATTAATTTAACAATGGATATTGGATGCTTATCAAAAGTGTATCCTGTGGATGATTTCTATTTGTTTTTCTTTTTTCTATTTATAAGTGACATTATGATCACTTACATAAATTTTTGCATTTTATATGAAAATAAATTTGCAGTTTGAGAAACAAAAATATCCTTTTTTCCTTTAGTAAGATTCTTGGCTTGAATTCACCTCCATATGTTTCTAAAGAAGGATAATGACCTATTATTGTCAAACTATAGATCTGGGAAAGATATTGAATCTCCCTCATTTCCAGTCTCTTTACATTTTTAACCCAACAAATTCAGGTGAAAACATCTCTACTTCAAAGAGTTTTTGTAAAGTTTAAGATATCTTATGGGCAGAACCTAACATCTAGAATCTGATTGGACTCCTTAGTTTTCTTTCTCTTCCTCCTACATAATTGATTCTTTTGTTGTTATTACTATTTCGTACTGTCTATATAAAATAACAGGCTTCAATTTTCACATTTTGCTTTTGAGAGTTGGAATTTAGATCAATAGCAGAGTGCTTGTTTAGTATGTACAAAGCCCTGGATTCAATACCCAGCACTGGAAGAATAAAAGGGTTCCTTTTGAGAATTGACAGATCACAAATAAATGTTTCATTATTTATTTGTATAAAATTTTTCATACAGCAGTGTTATTCACCATATCACACATTTGTGGAAATTGCTTTTCAATGTTAAACTTTTAATGTTTCTAAATATAGATTTTTTGTAACTTGAAATGATAGAAAGTACTTCACAATTGAAAGTTTTAAATGGAATCTATTTTAAAGTTCTTCTAATATTTTCAATTTTTAATGAACTATTTATGAAGTTTAAATACATTAACATTGTTAAGGTGATAATTTAAATTTTTGTAAGTGTTATTTTGGTTATTTTTTGTTTAGAAATTTTGTGAAGTATGTTACATAGGTATCCCTAAAATGATTCTTTTGAATGTTTGTTTTTGATCATCTAAATTTTTTTACCAAATCAGCTTCCTTTTGTTTTCATGCATGTGTGTGTGTGTGCATGTGTGTGTGTATGAGACACAATTTTGTTAAATTGCCTAGGTTGTCCTAAAACTTGAGTTGTTTCTGCCTTAGTCACTGGGAATCCAGGTGTGCACCACTACACCAAGATTGTAACTTCCTTTTTCATGGCATTGTAAAATGGCTACCAACATGAGGACAATTTTTCGTTGTCTCTATCATAGATTTTATATAATGCTGATTAATCTTATATGTATCAGTGAAAGTTACGTATAAAGCCAGGTATCTCTATTAAGATATACCTAAACTTACAACAATGATGACCTGATGGTCATTTAGGAATTGTTTGTGATTAGAAAGTCTTTCCAAGAGATTATGATGACAGCTTTTACACTACCAAATTCGAAGCCTAAGACAGAGCTGGCTTTTTATAACCATAAACTGATAATTACTGAGGACTTCTTATGTGCAGATCAGGTGTGACTCTAAGATTTTTCACATGTACTATCATTTTTTTTCAAAACAATCTTTAAATAATCTCTCATTATTGTTTGAATGTGTCTTTCAACATCATGTGTTGGAAAGTTAACACCCAATGCAGTGGTATTAAGAGCTAGAAACTCTTAAGAGTTGATTGGGTCAAGTTCTCATGAAAGGATTGCCTTGGCATGGGTTCAGTATCATGAGTGAGGGCTATAAAAACAGGTTTAGACCTTTCTTGGCCCTTTCTCATGCTGTGTTGTAGCAAGAAGACCTTTATTAGACTGATAAATTAATTTTAGACTTGCAAGTCTCCAGAACTATGAGTCCAATAAATTCCTATTAAGTATAATTGCCTGTCTGTGACACGGTGTTATACAGCAAAAATAAATAGACTAAGTCATCCCCTAATCACCTATAAAGATGCTTAGAAATTCAGAAAGCAGCATGAGCAAAAAGCAAAAGGAAACCCAAAGAATGACACTTCAGAAAATAGACAATACGAATAAAAAGAAATCGTAAATAGGAATGAAACAGAAATAATAGAGTTGAAAAATAGTCACATATTACTTAACGATGGAGATAATTTCTGAAAAAAAAATGTGTCATTAAGTTATTTCATGTTTCTGTAGATATATAGAATATATTAACACAAACTAAGATGGCTACAATGCCACTAGGTTATATAAACTTAAGAAAATACCATTGTATATGCTGCCCTTTGATGACCAAATTGCCTTTATACAATTCATGATTGTACAAAAATTAGAATGTCCCACAAGAAAATTGGTACACAGAGCCAGTCACACAAGTAGAGACAGACAGAACTTAAAGCAACACAGAGCCAAAGGTCCAGCCATCCTGTCACCCTACCTCTAAGTAATACCTGGCTGTCAGCTTCCCTCTGTTGCCATTCCCTGCATCCAGGTCACGAGGCAGTTATTTTCCATTGTAGAAAAATCCCCCTAGCAGGGATCCGGGACTGGAGATGACATTAAGAATTGTCCTAGAAAAGAATTCTAATGACTGTTTAAAATTTGGAAAGTGGTTTTATCAGACTACAAATAAATGAAATTTAGGGCAAGAGTGAGATACTATTTGCCTAAAATATTATGATTTGTTTGTGGGGGGCGGTTACTGGGGATTGAACCAAAGGTTTTTGCACTGAGCTACATCTCCAGTCCTTTATGTTATATTTTGAGACAGAGTCTCACTAATTTGCCCAGATTGGGCTCAAACTTTCCATCTTCCCTTCTCAGCTTCTCTGAGTGCTTCAGCTGTAGGTGTAAACCACCATGCCTGGTTTGTAAAATTTTTTGAAACATTTTACAGTTCAATATTAGCAGAGAATAGGGTTACAAATGGTTCAGGCACCACTTTTGGAAATTTAGAAAAAAGTCTGCAAAATCCATCAGATGGTGTATAACCTATCCAGTTAGAGCTATTACATTCATTAGCCTAATATATTCCAGCTCAATATATCTATCACTTAAAAATTCAGAACTACAGACATACATATGAACAAATCTCAGGGTTTTATAAATTTTACCAACCTTATTAGGAACATGGAAAACCAAATCCTTATGATGTAAACTCAAATGAAAAAAATAAAAGACAGTAACTTGCACATAGAAAATTTTAAAATATTACCTATAATCATAGGTATACAAATGTGAGTGAAAAAACCAGCGATCTATTAATATTAGTCAAATCAGAGTGATCATGTGAAAACTAATGATTCTTTTCTTCTTCATACTTGTGTATATTTAAAATTTTTCCATATTCAAAACATAGAGTAACAATTTAAAAAGACAACAGAACACATTCCAGTATTATCTTAATTTGGAGAACAAAATGTGAGTTCAGAAATTTTATGAAAATATATTATTGGTCATGTTTCTTTTTCCAGCATATCTTCAATACACATGTGTTGTTTTTATAACTGGAATAGTTATAGAACATTATGTTGTATATAAAAACTTGCCAACACGCTTTTTGAAATGAAGTGCAATGAAAAAATGTGTTGTAATTTTTTCCTGTTGAGGAAGTTAACCTGTGTTTGACAATACCATTATCTAGCAGTATTCAGCCCAGATCTCTGAATATGAAGGATCATTTTTGCCCATTTTGCTTCCTGCTTTATTTCTGACAATTAAGGCATTTTCTATGCCATAGAAACGCCTCAAAATTACTCATTGAATAATTCCATATATTCAGTTTATGCAGGTGTAATGTTCAATCTTCACCAGTGATCAACAGTTAACCACTTATATGATATTGACCAAGAAGTGATTAGTCTTCTTCAAATATAGTATAGATTCTGGATAAAATGATAACCTTCCATTAATTTGTAGTATTTCCTTTTCATGCCTCTAACTACATATTGCACAATCTTGTGAAAACTCTTAGCATTATGTAGGGTTTCTTTTCTCTCATGCTCAAAATGAAGATAGTGATATCTAATATTAAGGATTACTATATCAATTAGGTATGTGTCAATGTTAGTATAATTAACCTGAGTATATGATAAAATAAGGTTCAATCATACTGTACATTTTTCATGACCTATTGATTGTTTTTTTCTTTATGTTACTGTGTCTTTTAAAATTTTTAAGAAATCATCTTACTTCATGTACATTTTTATCTAGAGGGATTTAAAAATGCCTTAAGTAAAGTTCTCCTTTTTAAGCAGGCTATTTTGGTATATCATGCCTGGAAAAAATCATCCAAAATGTTTTATACCTCCTCTTTTTAATCATATTCTTCTTGGAAGAAATTATTAACAGCACGGTAAAGTGTAATAGATTTTTAATATCTAAACATGTTAAAATGCTGCAATTAAGAGTTTTTCACCACATGTAGTTTCCTTTGTAGAACAGAATTTTAAATAGTATGCCATCTGCTCTGTCCTATTTCTAATTATAGCACTGAATATAAATTCTAGTAAGGATCTTAATTTGAAACATGATCATGAGAAAACAAGTGGATATACGTTTCGGTCTCTGCTCCATAATAATTGTTATGATAATGAAGAATATTTTATGAAATACTATATATAAACAGAAACTGTGATTTTCTGAAAGAAGTGATCAAATTTAATTTCATTAAACAGTTTAAAAAGCAAACAAATATGCTTTTAATTATAATTTAAAACAGTGTGCATAAATATGCAAAAATGAAAAATTTGTAAGCACAGCACAAATCATTCTCAGATTATACATAGTTGTTAACATTCAAAATTGGTTAGAATAAAACTAACAGCAGTTGCTTGTTGAAGGTAAGTTAGAAAACAATGCTGAGAGAGAATTGAGAAAATCTCACCCTGAGTTTTATTAAACGTTTTACCAAAACTAACACTTAAAATAGCTGCTGTTTTCTAAGAAAACAAGAGTCACCCAAGTGCTCCACATGTAACACATATACACTAGGAAACGCATTTAAAACTCCTTTTTTAATCAATATTTAGAACGTTATTCCATACTATTAGTTGTGGTTTCTTCCACTTATGATGAAATTTTTATTCTTGAAGCATTCTTGCCCATACATTTTAATCTTTTATTAATTTATTTTATATAGTTTTAGATAATTATTTAATCTTAGTTTTACCTCTTCTAGTTCTGTGATCCTTATTAGCTTACTTCAACCTTTGAAGATAAGTCAGTTTATTACACGGCTACAATTATTTCATAATAAGTGGAAATATTACTGACAGTAACATAATTGATAACAATTAATTTATGTTGTGTATAAGTACAAAAATCTCACATGATGGTGCTCTAAATTGTTAGCTATGTTTTTGACAGAAGTGTTCGTTGATTCAAACTTAGCAAAAAATGAAACCAATGTGAGAAAATTACTAATTTAAAAATGAAATTTCCACAAGTAACATAAACAAATTTTAAAGAAAAAGAACACTGAGGACATCAAATACACAAAGTATTGCATATGAAGTACAAAAATGAATTAAATATTTTAGAGAAAAAGATGGCATCAAAATTAATAAAGAAAATACTATAAAACATAACAAAACATTTTTATATAAAAATTGTTAAGAATTCTATAATTGAAAACTAATGCTATTGGCAATAAAAATTAAATGCAATTATGGTTACTAACTATGTACAATGATAGAGAAATAGTAAAATCTAAAGAGTTAATGTATTAATCTAGCAGAAGGCATAACAATGTGAAATATATATGCAATCATTAGTACAGTTTTAAAATATATAGAGCAAATACTGACAAGATTGAAAGGAGAAATAAATAACCTCAAAACTGTACTAAGGAATTTTTAACAAGTCTAACTCAGTAATTTTTTGAAGAAGAAATGGAAAAGTAGTAGAAATACAAACACTTTAATTAGAATATTGACCTGATAGATGTACACTGACCTGATATATATGTATATATGTGTATATATATATATATATATATCCAAACCATATAAGCTTCAGAATATATAATTTTTTAAGTGCACATGCAACCTTTCAAAAATTAATCATAGCATGAATCATAAGGCAATAAAATTAAACAGATTGAATCCCGAGAATGTTCTGTGACTGCAGTAGAAGTAAGTTAGAAAGTATTAATAAAAGATACCTTAGAATATTATGACTTGCTTGGAAGTTAAGGTATGCTCATAACTGATAATATGAAAATACCACAAAAAAAAACATGTTTGAATTACTATACTAACCAAGAATTAATAAAATGAATATAAAAAGTTGTTGGTGTGCACAGGTGCTGAGAGAGCCGCAGGCTGCAAACAGAGCTGTGTCGGCCCAGTCACCTCTGCACTGGTGGATTCTCTGTCCTACACATGACTATTCTTCAACTTTGAACCCACTCTGCGTTTCGTTTCCCCTTGCACAGAGCAGCAGAGCACTGGCCGACAGACTGACCTGATTGTGAACAGAGCCATTTCCCAGGGAGAGAGAGGGTAAACTCTGAGGGTTGACAGCTCCAGGGAGAAATAACAAATCAGACCAGTAACACCACCCCAAGAAAACCAAATGACTTGAAAACTACAACAGTGTGAGGTTTTACTCCAAACCCACTCCTCCACAGCAGGCTAGAGTTAGAGAAATATCCAGTGCAGTGTCTGGCATATTGGAGAAGATTCAATCAGGAGACATTGGGGAGGGATTATTTGCTTAAGACTGAGCCATGGAACAACTACAAAACAACGTTATTTCAGGGTTACTCTCCCACAGTTACTGAGTGAGAGAAGTCAAAGGAGAAACCGAGGAAAAGATGTGGGCTAGACATAATCCCACTGAGAAGTTTAAACCCGACAGACTAGGAAGCGCCCTGGGTCCCGTGCCCTGCAGTGAGAAGAAAGGCTCAGCAAGTGTGGCTTTCAGGGGCAGCTGGGTCTGTGGAGGCTGGCATCCAGTCCCGCGGTCGGCTTGAACCCCCATCCCCCTGCGTGCAGCCAGCAGAGACCAAGAGTCCGATTGCTTTCCCCACTCATTAACACGAGCAAGGACACTCATCGACTTGGACAGTTGCCACAGTCTAACATGTACAGACAGGAAAGAGGGTCCTGTAGGGCAGCAAGGGCACGTCACAAACCCATGTGTAGTAGAAGAGAAAATAAAAAGGAAATCAGCAATAGGAAAATGATGCAATGATAGGAATGGGTCAATATCTTTCAGTAATAACTCTCAAAGTGAGTAGTTTGAAATTCACAGTCAAAAGATACAGATTAGCAGAACAGGCTGTGAAACAATCACAGCAGTATGCTATATGCAAGAAAACCATTTAATACAAAATGAAATTCATAGAATAAAATCCAAAGCATGCAAAACAATACTCAATTCAAGAAAAACCCTGAAACAAGCGAAAGTAGCTATCCTATTATCAGAGAAAAAGCACTTCAAGCTGAAACTGGTCAGAAAAGATAAACCACATATTAGTTAAGGGAACAATTCATTATAAATGTACAGACACCAAACACTGGTGCACCAAACCTCATAAACAAACACTACTGGGCCTAAAGGATCAGATAAATATCAAAATAAAATTATAGTGGATAAGCTTAATGTCCAACTGTCACAAACACATGAATTAGACAAAAAAAATCCAACAAAGACATATCAGAGCTGAATCAAACTTTCAAGCAAATGGATTCAAAAGATATTAACAGAGCATTCCACCCAACAACAAGTGAATGCACATTCTTCTAAACAATGGAAATTTCTCCAAATAGACCACTTAATAACCAATAAAGAATGCTTAAGTAAATACAAAAGAACAAAAATGCTCCCATGAATATTATCAAATCACAGCACAATGAAACCAGAAATCAATGGCAGAGGAAACAACAGAAATTATGCATACGGAAATTAAACAATATACTTTTGAACAATCAATAGATCACAGAAGAAATTAGTTCCTCGAATAAAATAATGCCACTACAATAACTGGAACTTATGGAACTTAAAGAATAGAGTTCTAAGAGGAAATTTTAAAGCTGTGAAGACCCACATCAGAAAAACAGAGCAAGCCCAAATAGATAAGCTAATGATACACCTCAGGTTCCTAGAAAAACAAAAATAACCCAAATACAAAGCTAATGAAGAAAGAAAATTATAAAGATCAGGGCAGAAATTAATGAAACTGAAAAAATGTATAATTCTTCAAAAGAATTAACAAAATAGACAAGTGCTTACCAAATTTAACAAAAAAGGAAATAAAGTATTGAAATCAGCA
Organism: Dasyprocta punctata; assembly: GCA_004363535.1. Lineage (NCBI taxonomy): Eukaryota > Metazoa > Chordata > Mammalia > Rodentia > Dasyproctidae > Dasyprocta > Dasyprocta punctata. The sequence goes on along the minus strand of RJWM01007862.1, from coordinate 57,280 downwards.
CAATTATCAATGAAAAGGTTAAAATCACAACCGATACTACCAAATTCCAAAAGATTACTAGTAACTACTCAAAAATGGGTACTCCAATAAATTGGAGAATCCAGAAGCAATGGAAAAATTCCTAGATGCATATGCATTACAAAATTCATCAAACAAGGTAACCCTGTATAATCAAACAATAGGCAATTAAGTTAAAGCCATACCAAATAAGAGAAGCCCAGAACCAATCAAGTGAATTCACTGTTTAATTCTACAAGAACTTCAAGGCAGATCTAACCCCAATATTACTCACACTCTAAAGAAATTGAAAGGAACATACTCTCAAAGTCATTTGAGGAATTAGCATTACTTTGATTCCAACACCAAACAAGGAGGAAACCAAAAAAAGAGAATTACAGGTTAATCTCTTTAATAAACAGAGTTGCAAAAATGTTCAGCAAGATACTGACAAACAGAATGTAACAAATCACCAAAAGATCATACATCATGATGAACTAGACTTCATCCCAGGGATACAAGGATGGGTCAACATACGGCAATCAGTAAATATAAAACATCACATAAACGGAACCAAGGACAAAAAAATCACATTATCAGATACAGAAAAAGTCTTTGAAAAAATACATCCTTTCATGAAAAAATCAATGAAGAAAATTGATATGAAAGGATCTTATCTCAATCTGGTAAAAGCCACTTATGAACAACCTACGGCCACCATTATATTAAATGAGGAAATGCTGAAAGAATAAAAGAAGGGATGTCCACTAACACCACCCTTGTTTAATATAGTCAAAATATTAGCCACCACAATCAGACAAGAGAAAGAAAACTGGAATATGCATAGGAATGAAGGAAGTCAAATTATCATTATTTGCAGATGATAGGATATGCTACAGCAATGACACAAAAAATTCCAACAAAAGACTACTAGAACTGATGACCGAATTTACTGTGTAGCTGGATAAAAAAATCAACACGTAAAAATCAATGACATTCCTGCACATTAATGAACTCCTTTAGAAAGAAGCTAAGCAAAGATACCATTCACAATAGCGTCAAGAAAGATCAAACACTTAGAAATTAACTAAACCAAGGAAGTAAAAGACCTCTACAATAAAAAGTGCATCCATTTATCTAAAAATGTCTCAAATGTATTCTTCTTTATGGCAGAATAGTATTCCATTGTATATAAAAACTACATTTTCTTTATCCGTTCATTAGTTATAGGCATTTGGAACATTTTCAAGATTTGGCTATTACAATTTGTGCTGCTGTAACGTGAACATGCATATATCACTGTGGTATGAGCCTTTTAAATTTTTCAGAAAGATATCAAAAAAGGGAATAAACTGGGTCAAATGGAACCTCTAATTTAATTTTTTGAGGAATCTCCATATTGATTTCCACACTGGTTTTATCAATTTACACTCCTGCCAACAGTGGAGAAAGGCTGATTTTTTTCCCCCACAGCCCCACCAGCAGTTGTCATTGGTTGATTTCTTGATGATAACCATTCTTTCTGGAGTGAGATGGAATCTCAGTGTTGTTTTAATTTGCATTTCTTGAACGACCAGTGATGCTGAACATTTTTCATATATTTATTTTCTGTTTGTACTTCTTCATCTGAGTGTATATTAATTTCAGATGCTCACTTTTGGATTGCATGTTTACATTTGGGCAGGCTGATTTTTTTGTTGTTGTTGTTGTTCTTCATATATTCTAGAGACTAGTCCTTTGTCTGAGGAATAAACAGTAAAAATTGTTTTTCCCTTCTGAGGGTTGTCTCTTCACTCTCTTAGTGGTTACCTTAGCTGTGAAAAATCTTTTTTAATATGATGAGATCCAAGTTGTTGATTTTTTGTAGTATTTCCTACATAACTGAGGATTTTTTTCATAAAGTCTTTGCCTTCACCTATGTCTTTAAGAGTTTTAACTATTTTATCTTCCAGCAGATCAATTGTTTCTGCTTTAATATTTAGGTCTGTGATCCATTTCAATTTTAGTTCAGTGTATGGTGAAAGACATGGGTCTAGGTTTAATCCGTGGCATATGGAAAGCCAATTTTCTCAGCACCAGAAAGGCTATCTTAAAGATGCTGTAATTCTTCCAATGAAGATGTTTGACTCCTTTTCAGAGATAAGGATAATGTAACTGAGTGTGCTTGGAGTGGTTTCTGAATCTTGTGTTCTATTCCATTGAACCATGAGTCTGTTTTTTGCCTGTACCATGCTGTTTTTGCCACAGCAGCTGAGTAATATGACTTCAAATTGGAGATTGTGATATCTCCTGCTCCACATTTGTTCCCCAGAATTGTTTTCTAATCTAAGTCTCTTCTGATTCTGTATGAATTTTATGATATTTTTCTTCAGTTTTGTGAGGTATGCTATTGGTTTTTTGATTGGGATTGTATTAACTATGTGTAACACTTTTGGAAGTATGTCCATTTGCCCATTATTGGTTCTATCCAAGCACAGGGGATATTTTTCCACTTTTTTGAAGTCCTCTTCAATCTTCTTTTTCACAGTACTGTAGTTTTCAGTGTATAGGTTTTTCACTTCCTTTATTAGACTGATCAGTAAGTATTTCATTTTTCTTGATACTATTGTAAATTGTGTGGTCTCCCTAATTTCTATCTCAGTGAATTTTTTGTTTGTGTTCTGGAATGCTATTGATTTTTGAGTGTTGGTTTTGTATCCTGTACACTGCTGAATTTGGTTATTAATTCTAGAAGTCTTTAGTGGAGTAATTTGAGACATTTTAGGTAAATATTCACTTTGATAACCATATATTTTCAATGCACCCCAAATCAAAATACCACTAGCAACATCACAGAACTAGATAAAACAATTCTAAAATTCATATGGAGCCAGAAGCAACCCAGAATAACAACAGCAATTCTGCACAATAAGAACAAAGCAGAAAGCATCACAATTTTGGACTTCAAGTTATATCACAAAGCTACAGTGATAAAAACAGAATTTTACTGGCACTTGAACAGATATGAAGATCAACGGCACAGAACAGAGCATACAGAAAACCTCCATACATGTTGGACTATTTGATCTTTGACAAAGATGCAAAAAATACATATATGCTAGAGAAAAGATAGCTTCCTTAACAAAGGTGCCGGGAAAACTGGCTATCCACATGCAGAAGAGTGAATCCATAGTTATATCTCTTATGATGCATGTATGGGTTTGATCCTGTGTCCCCCAGCCAAGGCCTCATGTAATCATGGATGGGGCTGAGTTTGGCATTTGTGACTGGTTCATTGTCTGGTACTGGGATTGGTGATATCAGTGTTGCATCCACCCGGGGTGGAGCCGACATACAGTGTAAGGGCAAGAGAAAGGCAGGTCTTTCTCTCTCTCTCTCTCTCTCTCTCTCTCTCTCTCTCTCTCTCTCTCTCTCTCTCTTGCTGGTCTGCCTTTCTGTTTGGTGGCCGCCATGAATGATGGCCCTGCCACTGCATGCTGCCTTGGAGCCAATTAAGTATGGAATGAAAACCCTGAGAACTATAAGAAATAAACCTTAATTTTGGGCGTCAGGTATTTTGTCTCAGCAACAAGTGAAAAGTAACTAAGACAATGTACTAAACTAAACTCAGGGTAGATTAAAGATCTAAATGTTGAAGCAGAAACATATTCTGGTGAAGATAAAATAGGTAGAATTCTTGAAGAGATAGCCAAGATGAGTAATAACTTTCTGAATGGAATCCCACTTGCACAGGAAATAACATGAAGAACCACCAAGTGAAATCAGGTCAAATTAAAAAGCTTTTACACAGCAATAGAAACCATCACATGGTAAAGTGAAAACACACAGAGCAGGGAAAAAATCTGGTAGTTATTATTCAAACAGAGAACTCAAATCTAGTATACATAAACTACTCCAAAAAAATTAGATCACCTCAAATAATATACCCAATCAAAAAGATGGGCAACTGAAATGATTAGACATTTCTCATGCAAAGTATAAATAAACACATGAAAAAAATATTCAACATCACTAGTGGACCACTAGACACATGCAAATTAAAATAACACTTGAGATTTCATCTTACTCCAGAAAGAATGGCTATTACCAGGAAATCTAACAATAACAAAGGCTAGCAAGGTTATGGGGGGAAAAGAAAGCATTTTACATTTTTGGTAGGAGCCATTATAAAAATCAGTATGGAGATTCCTCAAAAAACTAAAATTTGATATTCTATTCAATCCAAATATTCCTCATTTAGGAATCTTCCCCAAAGATTTAAAGGCATCATATTAGATTGATACTTGCCTATCCATGTTTATAGCAGCCAAATCTCAGAAGTGGTGCATATTTCTATCAACAGATAAGTTGATAAAGAATATAGTATTCATATACAATGGAGTACTACTCTGCCATGAAGAAGGATGATCTTTAGGCATTTGTGAGAAAATGGATCCACTTTGGGACCATAATGTTAAGTGAAATAAATCAAAAACACAACTCTAAATATTGCATAGCTTCTCTTAGATGAAAAACTCAAAATACAATAAAGAACAAATCAAAAAGGTAGATAATAGGAAATAAGAAGATAGATATTTTGCAAAAGAAAAGGGGATCAAGTGATGGCAGGAAGGGGAGGGTAAAGAGGGGAAGAGGGTGAACAAAATTAAGACGTGTGTGTAGCTGCACCAGCTCCCCCTTCCCAGGAATGTAATTATTATGCACTGAAACCATTTAGTAATAAAAAGAAGCCAAAGCCCCAAATATCTGAGACGTTACCTTCTGAACGCAGCTGGTGCGACATTTCTCCTTCTGTATAGGCTGGGGACAGGCAAGGGGCACCCCGTAGCCAGCCAGTGTTCACTGCTCTGCATTCAACACTGCAGAATGGAAGTGCACCTGAAACGAGTTCACATCTCGGGCCATTTAAGTAACATTAAAACTCTGAGTCAAAGGGAAAGACCAGAAAAACCATAATGCAGCAAATTTTAGATAAAGGTAGAATGTAAGAAAGGTGCATAATGTAATTCAAAATAGAGGGTTAGGTTCTTTGGTAGATAACATCTCTCCAAAAGCACTGTAACTTAGTTGCCCACTTTTAGTTATCAGTAAGTACATTCTCCTCCCAAAACACAGATTTCTTGGTTTCTCCTTCTGTTTCTACTGACAGGTTGATGGCCCCAGGGAAACAAACACAGCAGAAAATATCTTTAGCCCTGAAAAGTCTTCTCTGACTATTTGCATGTGGCCTTAAACTGCCAAGGATTCCTAGACAAATCATGACACCCTGACCTTCTGGAAGGCACTGCATGTGTTCCTAAGTGGTAAGCTGTTTTTGACTCAAGAAATCTATCCTTGAAAAGGAAGAGATATCAGGATACAACCTCTTATTATAATTTTCCAGAGAAAAAATTTTTCTTTTAGAATCATCTGTCAAATGTCATTTCTCAAGAAACTCTGTTTCTATGGACAACAGAGAATAGAATAGTAGTGCTGAAGATTTCCTTTATGCCAAGACCAAGAACTTACCAACCACTCATCTAATTCATTTATTGAGTCCCCAAGATAATCTCTTGGGATTTGCAATGTTTCCATCATTCTTCAAATGTGCAACTGAGAAATGCAGTAACTTATCTATCTAGTGCTTTGAAGAGCTTATCCTTATTATGTGGCCAATTATGCATTTACTTTTCTTTATTCACAAACAACACAAATATGAAGGAATGGATTTTTTAACTTAAAGGTGTTATGGACTTACATATCTACTGAACATGTCTGTGTATACATTAGTGACATTATTGAACAGAATTTCTGTAACTGCAGCAACTCCTTCAAATATCAAATTTGCTTTCTGTCATTTGCAAAACACAAAACAAGATTTTTAAATAAGATGCAGAAAACATTAACTTATGAAGTATTTTTGTAATTAAAAACTAAAGAAGTAAATATATCACAGAAAAATATATATTCTTAAGTGTCAGTTTCCAATACAATTTTCAGGAGTATTAGTTTAACGCATTTTATTTGAGTGATCCAGTTTACATTTTCTATAGTATATCAATCAATCACCATAAAATGAAGAGCACACTTATACTTTCTAAGTGGAGTGATTTTTCTTTAGTTAATTCACAAAATTCTCATGTGAACCAAATTATACAATAAAAATGAGACAGTTTTCATCAACTGTTATATTTACTGATACTAAAAGAGTACATTTACAATTACTACCTGTGAGTGAATACTGTGTATCCAGTACTTTGCTAAGCTCTACAAGGAATGATTTCTGAGTTTAAAAGGTCTGTAATCTAAATGTCATCCAAGCCTAATACACAGGTAACAGAAAAAACTTTCCATCTATCTCTCTGTCTAATATGATGGGTTCTGTTGGAAAGCAACAAGGGCTATCACATTCTATACCATAAGTTAAGATTTCAAGAAGGAAACAAAAACTTAAACAAGATATTAAATAAAATGTGATATAGCTATGTAACAAAATAGTCAACAATAAAAAGGAATTAAGTATTGATACACACTACAACACTGATGCACGGAGGACATTATGATGCTAAGTGAAAGTCCCCACCACACACATTATGATTCAATGTACATCAGGTTTCTAGACCAAGAAAATTCATAGAATAGAAAGTAAATTAGTGTTCGCTTAAAACAGCAGTAGGGACGGGGAATGGGGAATGGGGAAGAGCTTTATTTTGGTGGTGAGGCAAACGCTCTAAAATTCAATGATGGTTACACAATTCTGTGAGTACACTACTAACCTGCTTTGAAAATCTGTTTCATTGTTATATTTATCTATTTACTCTTTAAAATAAAAATAAAATAATTAAATCATAAAAAACATTGAATCAAGTTGCACTCTAAATGTGTGAACTGCATGTTATGCAAATTATGTATTTATAAAATTATTTGTTCGTTTAAGAAAGAATATAATCTTTTTTTCTAATTCTATAATTTTCTATTTTTCTATTTTCTATAATTCTAATCTATAAATAGTAGACTTGTTTCAAGAGAAAGGCAGGGCAAGCATTGTCAGCAGGCATCTTCCCAGAAGAAGAAACAAATTATTGGTAAGCATATGAATATATGTACAACACACCTCTAATTAAGAGAAGCATAATTTAAAACCAAAATGAGATATAATTTTAACAGAGCTGCGAAAATGCTAAAACAAAGTTGGACAATGTGAGATAATGGCTAGAACTGAGCATACAATAAGTACTCAAATACAGACCATGGCTGTGCAATTTAGACACTAATTATTGCATGCTTTTGAGTGGATTTGTACAGTCCATTTAGCTAAAACTGGAACTATATTTCCCAGTATTGCCTTCTGCAGAGTTCTGAAATTCATTTAGGTCACAAAAAAATATTTTATGCAAGATCTTGTAGGTGGAAGAGAAACAGTATCTTGCCCATATTTTTGAAAACAGTACAGATCTCAGGCTCTCCCTGGGTTACACTGGTTACAATTTAAAGCCAGTGCACTAGGATTCTATGGTGCATCATTATGTCATAGCTGTAATGGCTCCTAGGGCTCCCATGAGACACTCGCTGGGCAGCTATCCTTAAGCTCTGAGAGGAATATCACTATATTCTTCTAGATGATCCTCACATAGCCAAATCTGAAGTGTTCGAGGTATACAGAGAAAGATGCTCATCCTCATGGGCTCCAGCTTCTCAATCCTTTCTCCTACTTATTATCATCTCCCATTTCTATGTTTTCATTGACTCCAATACCAAGCATTAAAGCAGAATTTGCAAGCTCAAATTGTTGCAGTAAATTCCTTATCTTATGTATCCATAAGATTGTTTCTTATTTAATCTTGATTGTTTCAGCTGATTATGAGATGGAGATAATACCATGAGTTGTGGCATGTGACGGTTTAATATTTCATTGACAATGAAAAACACAATTCTTTCCTTTACATTTAGGTAAGAATGAAACAATACATAAAAGTTACCTTTTATTTAAAACTTATGCTTAGTGCTTATATGCTTTCTACTGAGCTCAGAGAAAATTTATCATTGACAGGAAGTATAATTCTTGAAAATACTAGATGCTTCCTCTCCCAAAAGTAGTAGCCACCAACAGGTGTGAAGTGTCTGAGGACCCTGTGGCAGACATAGGTATCACTGACAGTCGAAGAGCATTTGTGCAGAAGCCAGAAGATGCATCTGAAAACAGCATACTAGGAAGAAATTTAAACCAGGCAGAGAATCCAGTAACCAACGACCATCTAAAGGAGTTAAACAGAAAAAGAACACAGGTGAGACAAACAGACTTAAACAAGAGGAACAGTGAAAGAAAAAAGGGGTAAATATTTGAGGGTGAAGTACAACCTGGGGATACTCTGAAGCAAAGGACATCACTAAACCGGGTTACTTTTCTAATGGCCTCTAATGAGCAAAAAAGACATCGTAGCTATTATCTTTTGTTGTCATTACATTGCTTATGAAGCACTGCTTAAAGACATAAGAGAAAGACAAGACAGAAGGGAATCAATGTGGGGGAGAGGGAGCTCCATGAAAACATGGGCCAGAGGAAAGCACTAAAACTATGCAAAATCAAATGATGGAATATACACCAATTTAACAATGAATGATGACATGCATAAACCTCATTTATCTGGATTTCCGTATTTTGAACAATATCTTGAGTACTTCATTGTTCTGGTGTTATGCTATAGACGCACATCCACTAGTAAATGGTCAACTTAAATAAAAATATTGTTTTGCAGTGACATGAAAACAAATAATGTGAATGTCTAATTCCAATCAATATCTAAAGAAACAAGAATAAATATGACAATAATTAACAACTCTGACAAAAAGGAAACATAAAACCATGACAAAAGTCTTTTGACCCTGTTTTTACACATTAATTTTTTTGTTTTAAGTTTTTAAATTTTTTCTAAGCTTTTGTTTCCATATTCATTTTACAATACATTTTGATGCAAAAAATGTCTCCAACATTTATTAGTTAATTAAAATTCTGCATCATATTTTAAATTTGATCTAGAGATGTTTGTCCTAATTCTATAATGTTTTTCTGAAGAGGGATGGCCTTTATACTACAAATTTTAAAAGTTCCATGTAGCTTAATTCTAAGAGAGATTACAATAGCTAAATTAGTAAAATAATAATGAGCAAATTTTCATGATTAGAAGCAATCCTAATGGCAGGTATTACATATAGAAGTTTGCAAACAAAGTTTTGCATAGGAAGCATTCTAAAAAATGTCCCTTCTAATGATCAAGTTTTATATTCTCTAGTTATAATATCATAGTCATCACTAAACAAATTTGACTATTGCCTATTTTGCTGAGCAGACTTTACTAGGAATTCAAGTTGAGGGTGACAGAATATAAAATGAAGTATATATCTTTATTAAATACATTGGAATAGCAACTTGCAGTAACTGTGAAGTAAAGGTCTCCTACCCATCTTATTTTTGTGTATAAATGATGATAAACTAGATGGTAGGCCTCTCAAAAGCATTTGTGTCCAATAGCATCACATAATCCTAAAGTTTCTCTTACAAAATTTGCAGGTTCTTGTTCTACTATTGTATGAATCAAGATCAAAATAAGGAACTGTGAATTATGATGAAGTAGTTTGAATTTCTATCACTTGCTTTTCTAAATAGTTAATCAGTTGAGATTTGCATTGGATTAAACTCCTGGCCTACAAAGCAAACATCTCAAGTCTTTACTGTTGCAATTTATGTGGCAACGAAAATCAAATCGATTGTTCTGGTTAATAGTCTCCAGATGAGAAAACCAAAACTTTGGGAATGACAGGTTCAATTGTACCAATTTTTGACTCCCAAAATCTTGGAGCTTCTGAAAAAAATAATTGATCTCATATTATTCTCACTTTATAAACTGCTGTGATTCTTCAACTATCACCTCACTTATGATTCTGAAATCTCAACCATCACAAACATGTTTCCTTAACGCTCCTTAACATGTTTCCTTAACTCAGAAAAATCACAAGAGCACAAGAAGCTCACTTTCACAGTTTTTAACATTGTTATAATTTAAGAAGAATAAATATTACAGAATTTCATATATATTTGAAATGAACAGTTTTAGCTCTCTTATTTTCTTACATAAGGAAATTGAACATCACCAAATGTAATTACTAGACCCAAAGTCATAGAAGGAAAGAGAAATTTGAACTAGAATATAGATATGTAATTTATCCTTTGTATTGCCTAAAATGGATTTATAAGTACAAAATTTTAAAGTGGAAATATCATGTAATTAAAACCTTGCATGAGAAAGCTGGGCTACATTGGTAAATTGGGTGGCATACAAACAACAGAAGTTTATTTCCTACAGTTCTAGAGAGAACTAGAACTGAGAGTCCAAGATAATTCAGATTCAGTACCTGGTGAATGTTCTTTGCTTGGCTCATAGATGGCACCTTCTTGCTGTGTTCTCATACAGTAAAAGGAGGCCAGTAAGCCCTTTTGAGTCTCTTTCATAAGACACAATTCCCATTCACAAGGGCTCTGCCCTCTTGTTCCAATTTCTTCTCAGAGACCCACCTCCAGTACTCTCACTTTGGGGTTATGATTTCAACACATTAATTTGATGACAGAACACACAAGCACTCAAATCATAATAGCAAATGTAAAGACAAAGAACCATACCCCATAAGAATTCTATGAGAAGTCTCAAGTTTCTTTAAACCAGGGACTAATAAGGACATCTAATTTCAAAGAAATTCATATTCCCAAAGAGTTCATATTCCCAAAGTCAAAAGATGAATTCTAAGGAACAAAGGAGGTCAAGAGTAGGAAACATTTACTGAGGGTTTGAGGTGCAGCTCCAGGAAGACAGGAGGGTGAGTTGCCGAGGACCTCACTTTTTGGGAAAGTTTAACAGCACAGCCATGTGGGTACAACATGGGATGCAGCTGTGATCAACCAATAAAATTTTAACTATAGGTAATATTGATCCAGTGGGGAAGCAAGTCATGTAGCAAGTGAACATGAAAAGAACGAAGAACTTTTCAGGAAGGGATGAGTCTGAGGGTCTTGGTCAAACACTGAGGTGACTGATGTATATCTAGATTTTATTAGATCAGTTGTCACCACTTATCTTAGGCCTGGTCAATTCATCTTTATTTTAAGACCTGGCCTCCAAAAGATGTGTCTCTAGCCACAGCTATAATGAGTTTTGTCTTCTGCATTGACTCTCTGGATAGCCCGGTCCTATGTGACTGCCTATATTATTTGTACCTAACTCAGCTACCTATAATACTACTTTCAGGGCAGACTTTCTTTTCACTCAAATCTATGAATTATTCAAATATAAAGCATTTTAGTTTCTTATTAAATGTAATGTAAGCTTACTTTAGAAACTTTTAAAAATATAGGGACATATATAGAATCGTATATGTAAAAGCATGGCCATCTCTTCTAATTACTAGAGCTATCTCCTAATTGATCTTCTTATCTTCTCCTTCAGCTTAGCATCCATGTTCCAGCAATTTTTACCATTCTAAAATTAATATGCTGATGTTCTTCCTTGCCATAAAATGTTTACATAACTCATGGCCTTTCGTATTCAAGGAATATGGAGATCTGTGGTGTCTTAGAAGGCCCTGTATGTCCCTCACCTGTGTAACTCCTCCTCCTTCATTTCCTCTGACTCTTTCTTTGTCATCTGAGACTTCCCAAGAGCACACAGTTTGACAACAGGGTTTTTGATGAACGTGTAAACCCCTGTCTCCTCTCCCTAAAGTTTACAGTCAAACACCACTCTTTTCACCAAACAAATCAGACATACTTCTGTGACCAGTCTGGGCATCACATCAACCAGTGGCTGAATTGGAAGTTTATTTTACATGTCATCACAAAAAAAGTGTTGATTTCCTCTATTTGCATGTTTCAAATTATCCTTATTTTGGGATAGGGATTTAGCTCAGCAGTGTAAGTGCTTGGCTGGCAAGCGCGAGGTCATGAGTTTGATTCCCTGTATCAAAAAAAAAAAAAAAAAAAAGATCATTATTTCTATAAGTACTATTGAGTACTTTCTATATGCCAGTCATTGTTTTAGGGAGTAAAAGCAGCAAACAAAATGGGCAAAAATATCACTCAATAGGAATTAACATTTTAATGGGGACACACAGACAAGAATATGCAGATATCAGATGATAACAAGCCCTTTAAAATCTGGTAGGCGAGAAGGAATACTAAAGCGTACTAGTTTATATCAGGTGGTCAGAGAGCAATTGGATCATCTGAGGACATTTTAGCAGAGATTGGAGGGAGACAAGGCGAAAGCCACATAAATTGCCACAAGAAAAATATTGGAGGATAAGAAAAAAGAAAGTGAAAAGCCTGTGAGGTCTTCACACCCATGTTTTCAAAGGTCACACAAGGGTGCCCATGTTAGAGGGCAGGAAGAGGGAGACAGAAGAACATTTAGAAATGAAGCATACATACGTGATACACAAATGCTGATATTTTAAATTTAATGATTTGTTTGCTGTTATGAGGAGTTATTTTGGACACTGTAGAATATGTAGCAACATCCTTGGCCTCTAACTACACACACACACACACACACACATACACACACAAATACACACACACACACATGCATGCATCTAACACTGACCATAAAGAAAAAACTCAAGTAACTTCTGAAAGTAAATCAATTTCCAGTTGAAAACTGCTCTCCTAGAAGTAGCAAATACAAAAGGGTGCAAAGTGTTGCAGGGCATATTACAAAATTTTTGCTACTACATTGGGTACATCATAGGCCACTCAATGACACTGATCTCAAACTAAGGCTAGCCTAAATTCATTTTTTTGATCCTTCTTGTTTCTGTGAGAATTGATTGAAGGATGATAGGGAAGAAACTGAGAGTACAATGATGCTATGAAAAATGATTGTTGCTCAGATCAAGATGGCAGCAGTAGAAGTGAGAAGTTACCTGGTTCTAGGAAGTAATTAGATTTACCAGTACATCATAATAATGATGGTAAGAAAAACACAGAAATCAGTAATATGCCCAACATCCTCCACAGCCTAAAATTGAAAGATTGGATTTGCTAAGAACTGTGGTATATAGAAAAGTACCAATGGAATAGGCTTTGAGAGGAAGCTCAGGAATTCTAAATTGGAAGAACATCTACCATAATACATTGTCCTGTGGCTTTGGAATAAGGTTCATAGTTAAATCACATGCACCATACAGGCCTTTAATTACAAAATAAATCCACAGTTACCTAATATTTACATCCCAATGTGGCCATGCTTGTATTCACTCTTTATTCTGTATGCACTAGAATGTATGAAAAAACTTAATTAAAATTTAGTTTTTTATGCAAGACCACATTTTTATCAAATCCATAGTTGATACAAAATAACAGTTTAAATCACAGTACATCAAGAAAATGTTTCCATTTTTACATCCACAATTTGGTTAAAAACAAAACTAGTGCTGATGACTAAGGTAAGGGAAAAGTTCAGTCTAAGGAACTGATAATATTTAGATACAAATTTTTTTAGATCAAAAATAGAACAGGAAAATTTTGGTTCTGCCATGTCTTCAATTAATATCCCAAATGAACTCATTCTTCTTCATCATCTGTAAAAGGACAAATAACAAAGATTGTAGCACAACAATAAATTCTTCTATCAATACAGTTTAGGAAAAACTGTATACTACATGGTATCTCAAGGGTATATGGAGGCAAACATTCAAAGATACACTGTGCTGGTTATTTCTGATCAGAATTAATTCTTGAGGTTAAAGAATATGCTTATATATTCAATTATGCTTATTTGAAATCCCTTGTTTTCATAATGATTATCTCTATATGTTGAAAAGACTGTATAAGAAAATTGGGTTCTGAACAGTGCTTTCCTATCCAACAAAATTCAGACATATGATTTGCTGAGAACTTTGAAAATTGCATTATGATGGTACAACTGTAGCATTCAATTCTATTTTTTTAGAATACTTCCGTGGTAAAGATTTCCTAGTGTCTTATTCACTCTCAGAGCTGTCATTTCCATTCGTACATTCTATTTCTAGGATTTGAGATACTGGGGTACTGTTTACCCAATTTCTTCCACATGGTTTCCTATCTAATATGAATGGTAACTCAAGTAGCTGTGCATACAATATAGCATTGGTTTTTCCCCCAAAGGATTACCTTTGAGTTTTTCAAAACATTATTTCCTAAATCCACATCTGATACTGACTAGGCAACAATTTAAATCACAGTGCATCAAGAAAATGTTTCCATTTTTACATCTGCAATTTGGTTTGCTTTACTTTAAAATTGATAGTTTTTATATTACTCTTTCTTTTATTTAATAAAAGAATGAGAAATCATTATAAGCTGAGTGAATTAAAATCTTCATGCATCATGCATTTAAATTGCTTCTAGACTAGAAAAATAGTTCTTAATGTTTTTTATGCTAATGTAAAAACACAAAAGGAAGTTAAATTTAAGGAACATCTATTCTGTGCTTTTTCCTTTTTTTTAAACTTCAAAACGAAAAATGAATAAAAACAATGATACAAACTTCAAAACAAAATAATAGGAGATTAAAAATGTGCTTTTTAACCCTCTCAGTGAAGCTGTAAGATGGTATTATTTTCTTCATTTCTCCAAATGTGACAATCATAAATGACTGGTATATGGATAATTTCAAATTCAAAATGGAATTTGAATCAATATTGCTGTTTCCAAAAACTTTCATTTTTCTAGCATGCTATAAAGGTTTTCCATACGACCATCTTACTTTTGTTATAAGGAAATTCATTCCACAGTCCATATGTGAACTCACTGTTTAAAGCACATTGTCATGCAATATTTTGGGTATGAAGTTACGGCCATGTTATAATGAGAGTAAAGATTTAAAGAGTTGTCCTATGAGATCCTATAACCAGAATATTAAATACTTACAGTGGAATTACATACAGGGTAAGATTTAAAACTACACTGAATATTTAAGTTTTTAACAAATCTCCCTCAAAAGACTCCTCCTTGCTTCATACAAATTTATCCCATCCTTTCAAATTTATCCCACATTTCAAAGCTGTTCTGGTAATTCTCTTTCATGGGTATCTTTAGTTGCACCATTATGGCTGCCTTGATGACTTGAATTTATTCAAAACATTTACCTTTCATGATCACTTTGACTGTGAGGAAGAGTCAGATGTCATACTGTGTCAGATTCAGTGAATAAGATGAATGAGAACACACCACCATGTTTGACAAGCCTGCCTTCCCTTTGGATGACACTCAGCAACAGTATTCGTCATGTCTTTTATCATGCTTCATAAAGACACAAACAGGACTTCTGGAATTGCTTCAGAAAGTGGAAAAAAGCAGGGGATGAGTGTTCAACGTGATGACAGCAACCTGAAGGTGATTAACAGCAATGCGTCTTTTACTCCAATCGATTTTTGAAAATTAAACATTTACTATATATTTTGAGCACCCTCATGTGTATTGTGACAAAAATATTGATGTGTTTTTTAAGAACACATTACCCTAATGATTACATTGAACTATTCCCTTTTTAAGGTGTATATTTCAAATGTTTACATATTCATAACAATTGCAATATATTTAATCTTTCAGTTTATCCTAGAAAGAGAAAACATTTTATTTTCTAAAGTTTATATTATTTATAAACAGTTATATATTCAAAATTCCACTGTTTTTCTGCTCACAAGCAACAGTGTCCAGTGAGTATATTGAGTTTAGTATTAAAGCTAGTCATTTCACATTATAATCAAATTATGACTAATAATTTCTAAAGTACTTAAATATATTATCTCTCTTGAAATTATGACTACATTAAAAGTTAAATAACATTACCCTCCAATGGCAAAACCATGATTCTGAATTTTTATTCTCTGGTCAATTTTACTATTCCCATCACAAATAATGGTTAAAATACTAATAGATTTGTACATTCATTACAGAAACAAGCACAGTCATTAACTGGAGTACTTTAATACACAATTTATTAAATGGCGGTTATTATTTCATAGTAACAAAAACAAAGTAGGAGTCCTTACATATAAACAGTATTCTTACAGCAATTTAGGGACATATAATTAACATTTTCAACTGTATAGCTGAATACAATAAATGTACACCATCAAAAGAACTATAGCACTCCACTTGACTAAAGAGAAGAAGAGGGACAAGAAACTTGAAACATTTCCTGAGGACTTTTCATCACCTACAGGTTCCAAGAGTCTTCTGATTAGATTACTTCCAAAATACCCATAAATTTCTTAATTAAAATTGTATTGATGCATCTGCAGTGATAGGTAAACACAACACTACTTTTTGCATTCAAAAACATATTTGTCTTGCCAACTAAGTAACTGAAAAACAGCTGAGTGGGTAAATCAACCTTGATGCAGTTTCTTGCCCAAAGAGTTTCTATCACTTAAAAAACACTACATGAGGTGACCTAACTTCTTTCTATATTTTAATGGAACATGAATAAAGGATGGCATAGTGAAACAAATGTGTACTTTTACCAGCTCAGTATACCTAAAAGATACTCTAATTCAGATTGAGGTCATTTGAGAGTTAACACTTCTTTTCCTTGGCATTACTTGTTTCATGATGATACTCTGGTCACTAAACAGTAAATTATATTTTTTATATTCTTAAACACAAGTTATTCTCACGTGCCTGTATCCTAACAATAGTTATTACTCCGAAGGTCTCAGTTCAACCAAAAAGGGTTGTTATACATTCATGATCATTGAGCTGTGCTGTTGACATTATAGTTACTAGAGCTGGTAGTTGCAAGGCTGAAATTTAAAAAGTGAAAGAAAAATCATGGAGAACACATCAACCCAGGTTTGCAACAAAAATACACTTACTGCTGTTACAATGCATCCTCTAAATTCTTGTAATCATACACGGATTTAGCGGGAAAAAAGTGATTTGTTAGAACAGCACAAACATATTGACTCAGATTTCCAGAAGTTTTACTCTCTTGGTACCAAATATTTCCAGATGAAATTTAAACAATGCTATCCAATAGACAGGGTCTTTATTATGGCATCTAAATTGTGGGAAATGCTCAGGAGTTAAACATCGGTACAGGCCCTCAACAATTCAGAAGACTGGTAGTGGTTAAGTATTTGGAAACAGGGTTTAAAGGAAGAATTATCCAGCAGTAAAGATGACAGCCTCCAGGAAGGAGCCAATTCCCAACTTAAAATTTACAGGTTCTGCTGCCTATGTCATGTCCCAGCAGAAAAGTGAAAATGATAGCAATGTTAATAACAACACAATAAACTCATACAACATATTAGAGTGCATAGCTTTCAGAATGACTGAGTAAAAATCTCTAAAATCTTCTTCTCCATAAAAACAAAGAAAATATCATCAAACATCATCAAAATTAACTCTGAAACTCTAGAAGCAAATCACAACCCTCCAACACTCCAAGAAGAATTTATTTAAGAAAAATAGCTAAATCTCAGTAAGAATAATTCGTATGGCATTTTGACTTGTGCGATTCTCACAACACTCTTCTGGCCCCACAGCAGTCTTGAAAGGTTGTAGCCTTTCAGTCACTGAAAGAGGAAGTTTTAGTTTGGATTGCCTCAAAAGTCTATTTCCAAATATTGATCTGTCCAGCAACTCATTGAAAAAAAATCCATGAAGAGTGTTTTCCTTATAGAAATGATTCAGAGTATGCTCAGTAAGAAAAGTATTATTTTAAAGACATTTATTGAAAACAACAGACATTTGTTGAAAGCAGGTTTTGTTGTTGTTGTTGTTGCTGTTTTAAGATCACAGCTCTCTGAGGCAGAGATAACCACTGAAGCAAACAACTGGCAAACTTCAGAGGAGGATGTGGAGAATATGCTGTTCACAGTAGGCTTTGAAAAGCCCAGGGAGCACAGAAAGCTATGTACAATACATATACACAGTTATATGTATCAAAAAAAATTCAAAAAGGCCTTTTACCTGTAGCTGAAGTTGAAGCTCTGAATCAGGGGGAAGTGCTGATTGCAACTGCTTCAATTTTGAAGGTTTGTATTCAGATGCACACAGAGTCCCACTATGAAGGGTGGGAGAATTTCCTTTAAAGAAATACTGGTTTAACAAAATGTCTGTCCAATCATCAGTTAGTCAATCACCTAACCAAGCCATGACTTCGATGCGGCTCATGAGTGATACATAACTTGCATGATTAGTACTGGACAGTTACTAAACAACAAATGACAATAAGATCATGGATATAAAAAGGTGTAAAATTTCAGTTAGCCAAAAGCAGTAAGTTTTCAAGAACTGCAACATAGCATGATGACCACAGTTATTGTTAACAAGTAGTCTAAATTTCAAAATTACTAATAGATTGTAAATGTTCTTACTACAAAAACAATAAGATCAATATGTGAGGTAACAGATATCACCATTCCTTTGATATCACCATTCTACATGTATCACATCATACTCCATAAATGGGTAATCATTATTTACCAGTTATTTTAATGTTGAGGATACACTGTATGTTAGGTTAATGGCTTTGGATTTATGCTGAGTTTAATGGGTAACAAATGAAGAAAAAGAAAAGGGATTTTGTGATCTGAATTTTAAGAAAATTTTAAATTGGAGAAGAGCAAAGACAAAAAGAGAGACGACATTCCGTAGGCTGCTGTATCTGATACAGATCACGACAGGTCAAAAGATGATAACGGCATGAAATGTGAAAGACAAACAGGTGACAGCATAAAATTGCATTTTGAGAAATATTTTGAAAAGTATTTCTTTAAATAAGTGATGTTTAACATAAAAGACAGAAAAAATAAGATGTGACTGTTCACAGACTGGGGTTAAAGAGAACAATGGCCACAGCAGCAAACAAGCCCAGTCTGGGAACTGGCATCATGTGTGGGCTGCACCCAGACTGGGAACATCCAGACCCCAGCCCCTTCAGGCACCGGCTGGCAAACAAGAAGTGCTAATCCCGCTCCCCATTATGCCCCGATAAGGGACTGGTTTATCCAGAGAAACACAGGCTGTGATGATAGCTAATGAGGTGAAATGCAATTGGATGCCTGTGGTGCTTTGGTGTTTCACTAACATTGCAGGACTAGGGTCAGTGGTCTGATTATAGGTTCAGAGGGTATTGCTAAGCATTGTGTCATCTAAGGGGAGTCTCCTTCTGAGGGTTGCAGTCATTGTTGATTCGCTATGGTCTTGTTTTGAGGTCCTATATCATTTCCATTGTTTTGTTGGGTTGGGTTAGCAAGATATATTATGGCAGCAATTTTGGATTTACTACTGGCTTATTTTGAAATCCTTTATTGAACTCATTGTTTTGTTTTTGTTGTTTCTGTTCTATTCTGTTTTGTTTGATTTATACTATGTCCGAAGTTATCTGAAGCTATTTTGAAGACATCAAAAGGCGCTATAGTAACTACTGTTGATTTCATGTTTTGAAACCCTGTATCTCTTACACTACTTTGTTTTGATTGGTTTTATTCTGTTATATACTCTTTAAAATAAAAAAAGAAAGAAAAAATATGATGTTCAATTTTAATTAATGTCAGACATATATATGCTTTAATATTTCACTCAGTTGTTGCAAGTAGTAAATATATGTAAGAATGAATGCTTTCATTCAAAAATAAATTATTTTAATAAATCAGTAGCATCATGTTCCTATTTTTTGAACTGGTATATTCCGTTTGATTATATAACAAGAGAAATGCAAACAGTAACACATATTTATTTTATTGGAAGTCAGAGTTCTATCAGTCAGATTTCCATCACTATAGTAAATATCTGAAATAAATCAGCTTATAAAGAAAAAAATTCACTGTACCTCATGCTGCTGAAAGTTCCAGTTCATGACTGACTGGCTCTTCTGGCTTTGGACCTGTCACAAGGCAACACACGATGGAAGGATAACGTACTCTAGCAAAACCACTCACTCCTTGGCTAGGAAGAAAAAAGAAATAAAAGTTTTAGAAGATTGCATATGTCATCACTGACCTCAAGACCTCTCACTTGGTCCCACCTGTTAAAGGTTTTACCACAATCAGCCGATGCCAAACTGGAGACCAAACCTTAAACATTCATGGCACTTTGGGAGCATTTAAGATCCAAACTATATCAAACTCCAAATCAAACTTTGTGTTCAATTCTATTAACTCCTACTTACTTCATTGTCTTGCATAGTCATTTCCTCACTCTTATCTTTGTCATATACCTATAATTTTTATTTTGTTCTTGTGATATGTGAAGGCTAAATGGAAGCACAAATGAAATGCTACTAATGCCCTTTGTTGATAATCCAAGTAAAATAAAAAAGACAGATATTTTTATGGTTAAGATGTAAGATTTTCCTCAAAAGCCTCACATATTCACAGGTGGGAAGATGATTGGATCGCAAGACCACATGCCTTTCAGTGGATTCACTCATTTACGAGTTCATGGCTGAATGTGCTTTAAGAAGGTGGGCCTGGTTGGAGGTGGACCACTGGGAGTGTGACCAGGGAGGGCTGTAGCTCTCCCTAGCTCCTTCCTTCTCACTCTGCTTCCTGACTGCTGTGGGCTGAGCAGCTTTCCCCTGCCATGCCCCTCTGCCACACTGATTGTCCTTGAAGATGTCCTATCAGGCATGGACTGAGACCTCTGAAAGTGTAATCCAAAATGAATTTCCTCTTCTCCAAACTGTGGATGTTATATTTGTCTGACAGGAAAGTGACTAACACAGATGTATTAGCACTACACTAATAATATTAGCATAAAGAACACTTAAATTAAAAAATTAAGAAATGGAAAATCACTCAAACAAGGTCAGGAATTCAGACAAAGTTTTTTAAGGTGATAAATTGATTAATTTATCACATTTATTCAATTCAAAGTAAATACTGAATTTATTTTAACACTGGTATTTAGTAACTATGGAAAGATTAAAAAGTACCACTAGAACTACAAATAGTTACACAACAATGCAACAGAATATTTGAAAAGGAACTCAGTGAAACTTTTGAACATTTAATGTCATGAATGGTGATTTATTTATCAAAATGTTTCTTAAAATCCTTATACATATCTACAAAATGAACAGACTTGGATATATTTATTGCTTTGGATTCCTAATATCTGTCAGTATAAATCTAAAATATCAAGACCATTTAAAAAGCAATAATTGTTTTATCATATTATAGTAGTAACAGTAGACTTCATATAGTAGACAGATACATACATATTTATAAACACATGCCTTACATTCTTGGAGTCTTCTAGCTTAATACTTGTACCACAATTTATTACAGTCAGTTGTATATTGGCATTTACAAGTAAACAAATAGTATTAGAATTAATTGCACTATTACCTACTTAATTCCATTGTTCAGTAACTAATCAACCCTAACACCAATAGAGTGCTCTGTGTGATGAAAGGGCTGATTTTTGGAAACCTGTATCCCATTATTTGTGCATAGTTGAGTATAGCTGCGCTAAGTCACCCATATTCATCTACGCAAAACACATGAATACAAGTGAATCTCCAGAAGAAGTTATTATCCCCAATTACAGTGCTACTTCTGTGATAAATATACATTTATGGATATTTTAATGCTGCACTATTCTCACTTCAAGGTTTCTGAGCAATGGAGAAGAAAAACAAAGAACAGAGAGAATTTCAGGTAGGCTCACTGACCTAATCACAGGGATCCAGGGCGAGGTGTATAGAAAGGGTATTAGGTCCACAGTGTGGACACTAATAAAAATGGAGTAGCCAGGGGCTTCCTGAATCAATTCTGAGACCGTCGTAACTTGGAATCCTGGATTTATGTGTCATGAGAGGCAAAAAAGCTGAATATGAGCAAAGAGGTAAGCTGGGTCTGCCCAATTTGCTTACCCCATGGAGACTTGAAGTGAAAAGTGAGCCCAGTCTGGCTAAGCAGACACATCCATGAAGAAAGAGGGAGAGGCCACATACCACACCGGCTGACACACACCAGACTTCCAGGACTTGCATGAGTCAAATCAGTCATTTTCCTTAACACTCCTTCCCCACCACCACTACTACATAAGAATAAGAAAGTGTTATTCAGGTGACACATAGAGGTGGAAGGTATCTCCTCCCCCACCCGCTAGCCTACCTTGGAACAAGGATAGACTGTCAATCTGGTCTAGAGAAGCTACTAATTATATTGACAACATTTTTGGGTGATTTTACGGTGGAAAAGAATTTATCTTAGGCCTAAAGAAACAGTAATTTAATATTTAAGATTAAATGTTAATTGACTTCCTAAAGTCTCCAAATTCCCTTTGTCTTATAATACTGAGTCTCCTGTCTGTTATGGCTTTGGATGATACAATAGTTAATCATATTTCTTTTACATTTAGTGCCCCAAAACTCTTTGCTATGGTGGAGAGCGATCTATCTGATATAATAGAATTGCAACACCAAAAATTGAAATTACATGTATTTTCTCTCCTATTACTGCTCCGTACTCCAAGTTCAACCCTGTAACTTCCTCTTAAATGGCCAAAAATTGTTATGAGGCACTGAGATGATGCCAATAAATAACTGGAAAATAAAGCAAAATTATCTCCCATCACATTCATGAGATTTCACTCATTTGCTCTAAGTCATTAACCAAGTAACTAAGAGGCGATCAGATCACATTAATTGTTCTATATGAAATCTTAACATTCTTACTTTGTATATACAAAAAAGTTAGATGCAGTGAGAAATGAAATATTCAATTAAGCACTACATCAAAATCATTCATAGGAAACTGCATATACAGCAGAAGAGGAGGCACTGAAAGAATTTTTAGATAAAGAGTGTATAAGATTGTTTTGTTTAGCACTCGGGAGGCTGAGGTAGGCGGAGCATTGTGAGTTCGACGCCGGTTTAGGCTACAACGTGAGCGCAAGGTGGGCCTGAGCTGCACAGTGTGACCCTGCCTCAAAAAACCTGGGCCGGGAGTTTGGCTCAGTGACTTAAGCGCCTATCTGACAGGTGCGAGGCTGTGAGTTCAATCTCTGGTGCCGCAAAAAAAAAAAAAAAAAAAAAAAAAAAAGACTTTTGTTTAATAAAAGAACAGTTCATTTCTCAAATCATTTTACAAATTTGCTCCACAGAAATGAGAGAATATTGTTTCTGAAACAAATTTGATACCACGACTGTGACTGTACAATGATTTTTTTAAAGTAGACCCAGATCACTAACGGCAATTTATTAGTAGTGAAAGGATAGGGAAACCACTACTACTGTGTCTTTACCAAATGCAAAGCAATAGGTAAGAATATGCTCTCTAGTTATTATTTTCATATTTCTTATAATAGTATTGTCTAGCTTTTCAAGATGTTTGACAAACAAACAATATTGCAATTTCTCGATGAAGCAACCAAGACAATATTTAGAATGAATGCCTTTTCTAACCCTCGCAGTAATGCATTCAGTAGAAAACTATTAGATTCAGAAGTTGTGTTACATTTTGTGATAATTCCAAGGTTGCAGGAACTTTGAAAAAGCTGGCTTAATGTTTGGCTTAATACCTTCAAAAATCTTTTAAACAATGACTTTACACTTATTTTTTCCTGTTTTAAATTATTTGCCAATGGAAAATGAGACTATAAAAATTATCTTTGTTTTCTCTTTTATATGAAACTAAACCAATGTGGCTTATGAAAAAGCTTTTCTGTAGCTTCAAAATACAAAATGTCTATCTAGGAAAAACATAAGCACATTTTACTATCATCAGAGGAATCAATAGAACTACCATAAACACCATTGCACTGACAAGCTCAAAGTAAATGCTGATTCTGATTTGTAAGAGATGAGCCTGCTACAAAGTAATATGAAACAATATCAATTTTATTGACAGAGGCATTCCAACCACTAGATCTTAGCTCTATTATTTAGTACACAGAGAAGGGTTATAGATCTATATTTTGAAGATTTCATTACCCAATCATAGCCCGCTTTTTCTATTTGTTTTTTAAGAGAATACTTCTCAGCATGTAAATAATCTGAAGTCTTTCCTAACTCCGAGTTAACTCATAGATGAATGAAGTATTCAGCGAGTGAATATGCTGGGTCAGCACTACACAATCGTTGTGAGGTGAGAAAACAGTGTTGAAAGTAATGGCACATACAACTGGACACGTCCACATTTTTCAAATAACTCAGAAAAATTAACTTACCTGTTTTCTTTTAAAATTCTTTGACTATGAAACCTCAGCCAGTGATTTTTAATATCTTAAAGGATAAACATACAATTTGTATTACTATCAAAATATAAATATCTAAAGTTTTTTTAAAGAGAAAAAAATAAAAATAGCAATGAAACAGATTTTCAAAACAGGTTAGTGGGAGAGTTACAATAATTAACACATTGTGTATGGTTACCTTCTTAGTAGTTATTCAGAGTAAAAGATATAGGCATGCTATCTTGTCCAAACAGCATTAGTATAAACTTTGAAAGGTCAAAATATCAAAATGGAAACACTAGATCTGCTGGAAGGGAGAATAGGTAGGAAGATACAGTTAATAAACAAAGACTTTATGAACAAAACTCCAACCACATGAGAAATACTACAAAGAACCAACAACTATGAGTTCATCTTATTAAATATCTTTTATATAGCAAAAGAAGCTACCAACAGGGTGAAGAGACAACCCACACAGTGGAAAAAAAATTTTGCTAGCTGTTTGTCAGACAAAGGAATCATATCTAGAATATATAAAGTACTCAAAAAAATCAGACCTCTCTAATTGAAAGACACAGTACAAAAATGAGCATATGAAATGAATACACACTTCTCAGATAAAGAAGTAGAAACAGCAAATAAATATACAAAAAAGTTCAATGTCACTGGTCATTTGAGAGATGCAAATTAAAACAACACTCATTACATCTCACTACAGAAAGAATAACTGTCATCAAGAAATCAACCAATAATAAATGCTGGTGGGGCCATGGGGAAAAGGGAACCCTTCTCCACCGTTGGTGGGAATGTAGACTGGCGAAGTCACTATGGAAATCAATGTGGAGATTCCTCAAAAAACTAAAACCAGAGGTTCCAGCTATTCTCCTTTTTGGTATCTTCCTGAAAGGTTAAAAAGCATCTTACCACAGAGACATATGCAAACCCATGTTTATAGCAGCACAGTTGGTCACAGCTAAATCTTGGAAACAGCCCAAATGCCCATCAACTGATCAACGGATAAAGAAGACATAAAGATGGATAGGCTTGAAATATTTGTATCTAAATGGATGTAACTTGAAAACATACTCAAGTGAAATAAAGCAGATACAGATGTGTAAATATCACACTGTTTCTCTGGCATGAGAAATCAAAAGTGTAAATAAGAAACAAAATATATAATAGATATTGTGAAATAGGAAGAAAATATTCAAATAGGAAGGGAAACTGGGTATGGTGGGGAGAAAGGGAAAAGAAAAAAATGAGAAGAGAAGGAAAACATGGGAACAGCTCTTGCAAGTAAGGAAGGGAAGAGGGGGAAAATGCTGTATTCCTATTAATTACCTATGCAAATTCTGTATTCAAACAAACTTGCATTCAAACTAAAGGGACCCTCACAAGTGAATGCTTCCTCAGGAAGACACATTTTAAAGTTCATGCCAAATAGTACCTTTAGAAATGACACCCTATCTCCATTTCCATAGAGAGGTGGCTCCAAAGCACTCTGGTTCTCTATACAGTGTTTGGGGATTATCTTAAGTATTCTTCCTTTACGCTCTGTTGCTACTTCCTTTGTAGTTTTATAGATTTTCCATTTCAAAGAATAATCTTAGAGAAAAGAACATGGAGTATGGGCTTCACAACTTACCTTTACACAGGAGTTCATGTGTTTCTAAGTGGAACAACATGTTGAAGTCCTAATTGTTCCTGCATTCCAATCTATCAATATTCTGTGACCACCAAAATGAAGTAGTTTGTGCTCAGGAATCTGCCTTTCAAAAGTCCTTTCAACTGGAAAAAAAACCAGTCTGATTTAGCCCTTTGGCCAGCAGTCTCTAAAATTACCAACAAACCACAAGGCTGAGACACAAGGCTGTTACTATCATCCTCTGATCACGTGTTGATAGGCACATCTAATCCACTGAGCCCAACTCTCACAAATCATCCCACAGAAATGATAATCTTACTAGACAGTGAACTTTACTCCCTAGAAAAGGTCTAGCCTGGCCCAGTGTGGAGGTGCACACCTGTCATCCAAGCTGCACCAGAGTAGCTGGTCAGGTGTGAGACAGGTGCGAGACAGGTGTGAGGCAGGAGAGTCACAACTGTGAGACCAGCTTGGGCAATTTAGTGAGACCCTGGGTCAAAATCAAACAATAAAAAAGACTGAAGATGTAACTCCCTGGAAAGGTCTATCTAGTGGACAAAACAACAAAAGTGATAAAAAAACAAAACACAAAACTTATAGTTCATTTTAAGAAAAAAACTTAGAGTTTCTTCAGTAAGAATTATTTCTATGCACTCATATAGAGAAAACTTTATTTTTTTAGTAAAAAACATAAAGATACTCAATGTGAAAGCTGGAAGAAAATTACCTAGCTTGCTTCTTCTTCATTTCATGAATAACGAAAATTAAGACTCAAAGAATTGAAATGATATGTGCAGTTCTCAACCTCCAAAAAAATTAGACATAAATGGTACCAAATCCTCAGCTATAATCTTGTCAACCACTATCACTACTCTGTTCGTTTTCCAAAGTGTAGTCAGTGGAGTCTTTACAGTTAGAAAGCAAAGCTCTTTGAAGCAGCAACTTGTACTTCACGCACTAAGAAATTTCTGGACTAAAAAGAAGAAAGTCCTTTACCTGAAAATTTTAAAAAATAAAAAATGAACTATCTTTCAGTCTAGCCAATCAGCCTTCTTTATCTGTAGTCACCAGCCGAATGTTCTGCTAAATTTTGACTCTTAGATTATAAACATAAAAATGACTCAACAGCAAATTTTTTTCATTAATTAGTCATTTTTACTTATTTTTTTATTTATTTATTTTGGTACTGGGGATCAAGCTCACGGCCTTGTGCTTGCCAGGCAGGTGCTTAAGGCTCTGAGCTAAATCCCCGGCCCTTATTTGCCACTTTGAATGTCCCCAAGTGGGCATGATTTTAAAGCAAATCCCTCCTGATAATATTATTCTTTTTATTTTTAAGAACAAATAAAATATTAAATCTAATAATTCTTTCCATACCTTCTTGCCTAAAAGCAATTTCTTCTCATATACAAATACATAGCAAAATGAATACTTAGAAAACATTTTTATGAGTCTGTCAAATAAGAATAGGAAGAAAAATATCTCGTTGTCATTGCTGTGATTCCGAATTGGAAATTATGGGATTTGTAAGATGAAGCCAC
The DNA here is from genome assembly GCA_004363535.1 of Dasyprocta punctata. Classification (NCBI taxonomy): domain Eukaryota; kingdom Metazoa; phylum Chordata; class Mammalia; order Rodentia; family Dasyproctidae; genus Dasyprocta; species Dasyprocta punctata. The sequence continues at coordinate 29,898 of RJWM01007862.1, read as the reverse complement.
TGGTTAGTTCCTAGAGGATTCAGAAAAAAGTCTCATCCTACTTTCAGCATGTGCTGGGACTCTTGACCCCCTCACTGTGCAGTGTTCCCTTCATAACAGCCTCTGGCTAAAGCTGCAGTAACCTCCTGATACTTAGCCTGGGTTTATTTCCACATTATGCCACTTCCTATCAAAACTGAACTTTAGGTAAATGAATCCAGATTTTTCAATCCTGGTTCTGATCCTGACAAACATAAAATGTTCCAAATAACTTACTAATTTACAAATCCAGTAATCTTCAAAACAGAACTGTTCAAAAACTGATTGATTGGGTTATTGTTGATACCATTAAAAGCAAGAATATATATATATCATATATATTTGCAAATCCTGTTTGTTCCCTATTGTTCCCTTCAATGTGGGGATATTTTTAAAAGTTTTCATTTTTCAGTTACTTAAATAATTTTCTAAATATAATTTGTAATTTTGATGGCAGAGTTATGAATATTGGGATATTAGTTTTTCCTACCAGTTTTTCATGCTTTTCTTTGAGATCTTACATCTAACATCTGTCAAATGAAAAACACAGACTCACAATTCCTACTATGTCCTTTATTCTTTTTTCTTGGTTTACTTAACTAAGAAATATTCTAGTTTTATCATTTTCTGGGTCATTTACTGAGATTTTTGTTGGAAAGAATCAGGTATCTATATTCAAAAAGCTCATGTTCCTAAAACATAACAGCAATGTAACATAATATGTGTATATAAAAATAACAAATTAATATCATAATCAGAATATTTTCCTCTGATTGTTTACAAAAATATTATTCAAAATATTTCTTAAATCTAAATAAGTGAATAATTCTCTAGTCTTGTCAACATTTATACAGTAACTGTAAGATATATACTTTTCATTTTTAATTAGTATGTGTCCCACACAAAAATCAATTATGTTCCTGTACTCCAATAATGAATTCATTGAGAAAGAAATTAGAAAAACAATATTATTCACAATAGCTTGAAAGAAAACTAAATAATTAGGAATTGACCTAACCAAAAAGTAAAAGACCTCTATAACAAAAAATATAGTACTCTGAAAAAGGAGATGAAGGAGGACATCAGAAAATGGAAATGTAAGCAGAACATATCTTGTCAAAATGGCCATACCACCAAAACTAATTTAGAGATAAAATTCAATTCCAATCAAAATACCAGCAGCATACTTCACAAAAATAGAAAACATAATACTAAAATTTATGTGGAATCAGAAGACCAAAATCAGAACCTACATTTTTAAATGCAAATATTAGTTTATAAAGTTCACAATCACCTAATTTTAGAAAGTCTAATTCTTATGCTAAATACTAAGTATAGCAAACTTAGTGAATGTCAACATTCTATGGCAATGAGATTAAAGTAACTCTCCAATGCAAACCACGTGTAGCTTGTATTCTTATATACCTCTCACCATTATTTATCACATTTTGATTTTTGAAATAAATTCACAACAAAATTGTTTATAGCACACATAGACAACATGGAATACTAACTTGGGAAGCATCTGATTCGTTAGCTTGTAAGACCTCCATTCAGGAAGGCATATATTCACGAAGAATTCGGCTGGCAAACAGAAGCATTGGACAAAATTTTCCTTCCATTCATGAACTCCGCATTAGGCAACCAGAATGACTGGAGCCATGTTCTCCAGAATCATGGAAGAAATTTAGTTTGTGAACCAAGGTACCACTGTGGACACAGCTTCCTGGCTGTTGAATCAAAATTTAAGGACTGTGAATGTAGTTTAGCAAAAGAATTACAGACTTCCTAATACGCACAAGGCTCTGGGTTGAATCCCCAGTATTAGGGGGGAAACCTAAAATAAATAAAATAATAGTAATAATAATAATAATAAAAGAAATAGAAAGGAAAGAAAAACTAGAGAAAATGATAAAATATTAACTCAATTTTGATGGCTTCTCCTTTATGGTCAGATTTAAATATTAAACAGTTGGAAGATACATAGTCCAGTGAATGAATACTTTCAAAATGTCAGTGCATGATATTACAAAATAATGCATGGACAAAAAGAGTCTTTCAAAGTACAAGGCAAACCAATGGATCTTAATACAATGGAATAAAAAAATTGTTGGTATACTTTCACATCACAACTGACATTTAAGAAACTACTACATACATAGTTATGAAGTAGTACTGGATAAGAATATATCCAAGGCAAATTAAGCAACCTCTGAAAGGTATTATTGTCTTTGCGTTCATATTTTTGTACAAATTTCCTTCACGTTTCAACCAAAGCAACAAACTTTAACAGACTGAAATAGATATGAGATTTGAGCAAAGTTCTTTCACAATGGCACACATGTAAAACAGAATCAGGTTATTGGTTTTTGGTCTTATGAAAATGGTCATTTTGATAAAATTAAGTTATTTATAGTAACACAAAGGATTGCTATTATTTTAAATAAAATTAATAAATATTTCTGGTATATAAAATATGTATGCGTATATATAATATATATTCTATATATGTAAATTCTGTAAGTATTAATAGCTATAATGTACATAAGCAAGAATTCTTTACGGTCCTTAATAACTTTGAAGAGTGTAAAGGGTCCTGAGATCAACAAGTATGGGAACATCTGCTCTAACTATTCCTGTTGATTTCTTCAACTTCATCTTCTAATGCTTTTCTTTCCCACATGTCCAAATGCGGTGATGTCTGAGCATTACAAGCAGATTTTCACTTCTGGGTCTTGGCATATGATGATCTTTCTCTGCAAATTCTCTACCTGCAGATATCTTCTGGGCTCTTGACTTTTTTTATGCAAGACTCTGCTTAAATACCTCCATATCAGGAAGAAATAACCAACCTACTCATCTGTTCTAAGGCAGGTCCTCCCTGCTCACCACATTTTTGTTTATTTGCCAGTTACTTGCCTCCTATACTGGAATGTAGTCATTATCAGAAGAGAATGTTTTAAATTTTCACTATTGTATGCCTGGAACATAATTTATTATGAATAAAAATTAAACAGTTCGTAAATGTGGTGTCACTTTATTTAATTGGAAAGAAGATGATGCTTTTTCAAACAATTCTATTTTTTTTATTAAATTTGCACCAACAGAAAACTCACCATCCTAAGGAGCTGTGACTATCACAAAACAATAACAGAAATTTTTATTTATTTTTTTGTTCATTTGTTCATTGTTTAAGTAATTTTAAAATGTTAGAAATAAAACCACATGGGACTACAATATGTAAACAAAGAATTGTAAAGTATAAAAGTTTGATCTAAATTTTTCAAAAGTGGCATAGTGCTTTTAATCAATGTATGCTTGCAACACATAATACTTACATCTGTTTGGTTGAATTGGTACATTTAAGAACATTTTGATCCCCTTCTGTATCTCAAAAAATTCTGCTGTTTGTTTCCTACCATCTCACCCTTATTTCACTCTTTTTAATATTTATGATTTAGTTTTCTCATGTAAGAGAAACAATGTGATAAATAACTTTCTATGTCTGACTTATTTCATTTAACATGATTTCAAATTCCACCCATTTCCCTGCTAATGACATTTCATTATTCTTTATAGCTAAATAAGATTCCATAGAGTGTATACACTGCACCCGGACATCGACATGGTTTCCAGTTCTTGGCTATTGTGAATTACACATCTACAAATACATGACCATGTTGCTCTTTATGTGTGGGAATAATTTCTTCCTTAGAGGATTGTGACCACTCCAGAAAGGCAGGAAACAACTTCGAGTTGCTGGATGAAAGAAATAGAATGCATTTGTACTTGTTTCTTCTACAGAAATTTCTGTAAGCATGAAAAAAAAAAGAACAACAACAAAAAAAAGGAAAAGAAAAAAGAAAAAAAAAGAAAAATAGCTCTCCCTTCCCTGAGTTTGTATCACGTTTCACATCTTATCTATTGCTCAATACCAGTCCATCATCCAATATATGAATCAGAAACACTGAGTCAGAAAATTATTGAAATGATTATTTAAAACTAACCTAGGGCCAGGAATTTAGCTCAGGGCATAAATGCCTGCCTGGCGAGCATGAGGTCATTACTTTGATCCCCAGTACCACCCCCAAAAAAATAAAAACTAAAAAATAAAACTAACTTAAACAGTAATCCAGCTAAAATCTCTTAAAATACTAGTGGCACCAAGAAAAATGTAAAATGACCTACTTTTCACCATACAGCAGGCAAGAATAAATTTCTCCCTCATGACTAAATAATAAAAAATGTAAGAATATGGGAGCTATAAAAATATTCTTTTGTGTAAGATAATGACAGCATTTATAGCTAGAAGATAAATTTACTTAAACTTACCAATATGTAATCAAAAATGACAGAGTAATAACATCCAGTGATTCTCTCTCCCATAAAAACAATGAGAAAACTTGCAAATATATCAAAATTGACTTTTTCAAAACTACAAATTTATCAAAACAAGTTTACACCTTTGAAGAATTTAAGAAAAGTTATTGAGATTTGATAATAACAGAGAATTTTGTAACATTTTAAATTCATGCTAGTTTCATCACCCCTCTCTCTCAGTTCGTGGCAGCCTAGACAAGTAATAACCACCAATTATTGTTAAAACCAGCACCCCCACAGAAACCCAGGAGCTTAACATGGTTGAAGTTCTTGAAAGTCACTATCCTTAAAATAATCTTCAATTTTTACCAGCCAGGTGAAACCTACTAGCAAACTTATTCACAAGGATCTTGTTTATTTCATCATTGTCAGAGTTCACCCATTACAATCTTTTCTCCACAAACATCTGTTGAAAATGATCAATGGAGAGGAGGAACTAAGGTGGTCAACCTGATAACACCGCCGTAGGGAGACTCCCTGGAATATACCATCCAAATGCTGGAATACAAAATATAATAACAGAAAGAAGGAAAGGGGAGGAGATGGGTCCTCTGGACCTAAGAGGAGTCTAGGATGAGAACTGTAGCCCATGGAAAGAGTAAAAAAAGAAGTAAACAAACAAAGGTGGCAGCACCTCTGACCGGAGCTCAATCCAATTAGTGGCGGACTCAAACTGGGAAGGTGCGATTAAAGTCCTCGCGATGCACGATTGAACTTCTGTGGCTAAGGCAGAGACAGCGGAGGCAGCAATCAATCATGGAAAGAGGTGGTCTCGAGCTGGCAAGTGAGTAAACTCGACAGGCCCCAGCCCCCCACCCCTCACTCCCGAGGGAGAGCAAGGAACAGACATTCATCTTGAGACCGGAACCACACCTAATTAGGCATGGTTCCTTGCCCACACCAGGCCCTGGAGGGCCCTGGCAGAATCTGCACGGGCGCCCTGGGGGTGATAGAGGAAGTTAGGCAGACGGCCCTATCCTTGCGCACTTCACAAAACATCCGCGGAGTGGAGGTGGGCTGGGGAAACACAGCAGAGGCCAGGAAAATGCCAAGACGGAAAGGTAGAGAGCACTCTCTGGACTCTGATACAAGCAGCACAAACCCAGGTGACTCAAACGCAGACAAGGTTGGGAGTCCAAAAATTAAACTCTCAGAGGAGATGACAACTGAAGTGGGGAGACAACTCCATGAAGCTATGAAAGAAATTAAAGTGGCACTGTTAGCCCAACTGAGAATTGAAATGAAATTCATAATAGGGCAATCCCTAAGCACCTCTAAAGGAGACATAGCCAGGAAGGTGGAGGATGGAAAATCAAAGGAAATTGAGAATGAAACAAATAAAGACTTAGAATGTATCAATCAGATTCAGAGAGATTACCAGGAACTCAAAGACTTCAATAAAAGTTGGCAGAACCACCTGAAGGAGACTAAAGATAGTCTTTCATATCTAGAAGAAAAAATGGCCACATCGGAGAGAGAGAGAGAAAAGACCTGTTAAAAATAATAAGAAGTCTGGAAGTGGCAGTGCAATGGCTGCAAGACAACCCAAGGAAATATAATTTATGAATAAAAGGTGTGAGTGAAAAAGCAGGGGTCAATACAAATCAAATTAAAAGCCTATTTACAGAAATAATTACAGAAAATTTTCCAAGTATGGGAACAGGAAGAGACT
>RJWM01007862.1:0-23728 GCA_004363535.1 Dasyprocta punctata | reverse complement strand
GCATATAATAATCAAGATTCCAGAAATTCAACACAAAAACAAAATATTAAAAGCTATTAGAGAAAAGGGACAGATTACCTACAAAGGAAGGCCCATCAGAATCACAACAGACTTCTCAGCACAAATCATCAGGTCAAGAAGAGCCTGGAGTGAAATATTTCAAGCCCTGAAGGAAAATAACTTTCAACCCAGACTGATGTGCCCTGCAAAATTATCTTTTAAAATCAATGGAGAAACAAGATACTTCCATGACAAAGAACAACTAAAAGAATTTGTGACAACCAAGCCAACCCTACAAAGAATACTCAAGGACATTCTAGAGAGAGATAAAGAAGTCCACTGCTTCAGAAACAGCGACAGAGAGATACCACCAAGCAGGGAAGACAAATGAATAATCCATCAATGGGAGTTAAGTCCAGTATTGTTTTCAATGAGCTGTTTAGTTTAATCCTATTCTACCTTGACTGGCCTAATTTTTTCATACATGATGACAAAGACAGCTATTTTAAAGATAGCAAAATTTATAAGGGTAGCCTTCAATGATATGTGATCACCTAGCTTCAAAACCAGGTATTACTTTCGCTGTTCTGTTCTGAGGGATTTTAACTTATCTTAGTATGTTTGTGTTACAACAGATGATATAGACAACTGCCTTGAAGCTAATATGAGGCATTATAGAAATCAACGTTGCTTTACTATGTATTGCCTCCATTACCTTATTTGTTATTGGTTTTATTCAATACTATTTTGTTTGACTATACTTGACCAATTGGTAAGGGCATTTAGTTTGAAGACAATAAGAGGAATTACAAGGGGAACCGAGGAAGGAAGTTATGGAAAAAAGACATAGTTTTATATGAGGATATTCATAAGATAGTTTAAAAGTCTATACTACCAAATGCATTAACTGGTGAGAGAGAACAGTTGATATTCATATGATCAGATCAATCCTACATGCCTTTATCTGGCAATCTGAACAGCCCCCTTAATGGTAATAATATGCAATGTTGTAACCACTGTAAAATTCCAACCATCTAAATTCCTAAACCTATAATTTTACAGTAAAGGATATGTTGTTGTTGTTAGTTGAATCCTTTAGTTTTTTTGTTTCTCTTAAGTATGACCATTCTTTTATCCTTTATTGGTTTCACTCAGAACTATTTAGCTTGATTATATTAGACCTGATATTATGGGTAGTTATTTCAATGATAACAAGAGGTACTCTAAGGGGAAAGGAAGAAAGGAAGGGAAAAAAAAAGACATAAATTTATGAATATGCATAAATAAGACAGCTAAAAAAAACCTGTATTACTAAGTACATTAGCTATTGAAAAAGAAAAATTAATATTCCTGAATTGATAAACCTTTCGTGTCTATGTCTGTCAATATAATCAACCCCTATGAAGGTAATGATATGTAATATTGTAACTACTGTCAAACTTCAACCACCTCAGAGTGTAAACCTACAGTGTAATTGTATCAGATCTGTCATTGTTGTTGTTGTTTGTCTTTCCTGCTTTTTGTTTCTATCTTCTGTATCTATTTTCTTTTAAATAAAAAAAAAGAAAATAATCAGTGGAAATTGTTTAACATTGCAATTGCATTATATAGCTGATAGCAGCACAATAATAATAGGACAACACAAACCTAATCAAGGCAAACCAAACAGATCTCTGAAGATCTGGAAAATGAGATTTTCATGGTGAACTCTGAAAAAGTATTTATATTCTTAACACTGCAGGTGTCCATGCACATATGTAGGGTTGGAAGAAGAAAAGGGAAAGTGCTGAGAAGGCCTGCCCATCCAATTTTTGACTTTCAAGTTTTCCACAAGGAAATAACAAGTAAGACAGATTTGCAAACTGCCAATTTGAAGGATAAGAGCATGCTCTAACACAGAGAGAGCCCTTTAATAAGATTAGTAGACTTACTGTTCCTAGGAGTTTAGTGGAATATCACTTAGCATTAGCTGACCAATTAGATAACTGAGCAGACATTTCAGTGGCCACTCATGAAAAGGAATACAGATGTTACAGAATTAGTGTAAGACAGATCTTAAAAAGAAAAGCAACAACAGAAACACTGAAAAACTAAGAAAACAGAAAACTCTAGAATGGAGAAAAATTTGATTTCCAGAAGGGCCACATTATATAAAATCTGCAGTTTTCAAAATTTAAGATACACAAAGGAACAAAAAAGTATTGCTCATACACAGGGTAAAGAGCAGGAAGGACAGTAGTCAAAAGCAATAATTTCTGAGAAAATCCAGGCATTAAAATACAATAAACAAATTTAAATCAACTATTTTAAACATCTTCAAAGAAATAAAGTAAATCCTATATTAAAATATAAGAAAAATATCTCAATAAAGAGAATGTCATTAATGAGATGTAAATTATTAAAACAAAAAATAGAAAATTTTGTTAAAAAATAAAATAACTAAAATGGAACTATTACTAGATGTAATCAGTAGATGTTAATAGGAAAAGCAGTCAGCAAACTTGCAAATAGGCCAGCTAAGATTATTCATACTGAAGGAAAAAACTGACAAAAAAATGAAGATAAGCAAACAAAACCTTAGAAACTTGTGGAATACCAATAAACATATCTTATATGTGTACAACAAACATCCCCAAAGCAAACCAAGATGGACAGGGCAAAAAAATTTGAAGATATAATTTTAGAAAACTTCCAAAATTCATTAAAAATCTTAACCAAGAAATCCAAGAAGTTTAAAAAACAAACAAGAAAAGAAAAACCTTCAAAATCTGAAAATAAAATCAAGAATCACATTTAGAAGTACCACAATCAAATTGTTAAAAGTCAGAGACAAGAAATCTTGAAATCAGCAAAAGAAAAACAGCACATTACATTCCAAGGATCCCCAGTAAAGTAAAACAGCTATTTTTTAAAAGTAAAGATAAACTACTGGAACAGAAGACAATGGAAAAAAGATACATAAGTATTGTACTTTGTAATTTTTAAAACTTTTTTATTTTAAAGAGAATAAAACCAAACAAAACAAAACAGAATATAACTAATCAGAACAGAACAATGAAAGTGATATAGAACTTCAAAACAAAATAGGAAATCAATAATGGGTACCATAATGTCTCTTACTTTCTTCAAAATAGCTGTCCATACCATCAGACATAATAAAATTAAAATGAAACAGAACAAAAACCAATCAAAACAAAAGAATGAAAGTGTTATAGGACTTCAAAACAAGATACTAGGAAATCAACAATGGCTACCAGGGCTGGGGATATAGCTCAGCAGCACAAGCACCTGCCTGGCAAGCACAAGGTCCTGAGTTCAATTCCTGATAAAAAAAATGGCTACCATAATACATTTTGTTATCTTCAAAATAGCTGCCCATACCATCATACACAGTAAAATCAAATAGAACAAGAGAGAATAAAACCAAACCTAACAAAACTATGAAAACAGCATAGGAATTCAAAACAAGATAAGAGGAAATTAACAATGGTTACCACCCTCCCTTTTTAGACATTTCCTCCCCTATCACTTTCATAATATCTATTGTATATTTTGGATCTGTTTAACTCCTTGAGTTTTTTATACTAGGAGATAACACAATGTTCACCTATATGAGTCCAACCATTTCACCCATGAGCATGATCTCAAGTTGCATCCACTTACCTACAAGAGCCTCAAGATTATCCTTCTTTATAGCTGAGCAGCTTTCCATTGTATAAAAATGCCATATCTTTCTTAGCCATTCTGTGGTTGATGAACAAGCTACCCCTGCTTTTTTCTGGTTCCCTGTCACATGGAGCATTGTTTTCTCTCCTTTGACTGTTAGTCTATGAATTTCCTTTTGAAGTAAATGTGATAGGAGTCAAGATAAAAGCAAAAGTCAGTGAAAATGACATGAAGAGACTGTTCACACTTCCCAAGCATGGGAAAAGGACCTGACATACAGATAAGTGAGGCCTATAGAACTCCAACTAGCCATAACCAAAATAAATCCACACCCAGACATATAATAAACTAAGTAAGCATTTTAAAAGGGCAGTAAAACAACAGTTCTATATTCAGTAGAACTATCCCTCAAAGATAAAGGAGAGATTTAAACATTTCCTGATAAGCAAAAAAACAGATTACCCTGTAAGAAATACTAAGAGGAGTTCCTCAGAGGGTAAGGTAGGACACTAGACAATAACCCAATTCATTAAAATACGAAAACAGCGTTGGTAAATGTAACTACATAGGGAAATATAAAAGAAAGCATAAATTTATATTTTGCTTGCAACACAAAATCCCATAATACAGGAAGCAAAATTTTATAAAATTTAAGGAATAGACAACTGAAACAACTAGTTGGAAACATCAAAACCCTACCTCAAATAATGAATAGATCACCTAGAGAAGAGCAACAAGGTAATGCAAGGCTTAAGCAATACTGTAAAACTAAACCTAGTAGACATTTACATAATACTTTAATCAGCACTTGAATAGCACTGTTTGTAATCATACTTAGAACAAAGTAGGTCAAGTGTTAGGCCATAAATCAGTTTCAAATTTAAAAGGATTAAAATTATACAAAGTTTATTCTCTGACCATAATGGTATTAAATCAATAAAATATGGAAATCTGGAGTATGTACAAATATTTCTAAATTAATTTATACACTCTTAAATAATCAGCACTTCAAAAAATAAATGCAAAAAAGTTACAAACTGTTTTGAGGTGAATAAAAATGGATACAAAAATACCAAGCTTTTATGACATGTCTAAAGCAGTACACAGAGAAATTATAGCTGTATTAACATATGTATTAAAAAGAAAAGAAAAAAATTGTCTAAACTTCTACCTTAAGAAACTAGGAACATGGAGTTATGTCCCCAAAACAGGCAGATGGGAAATATTAAAGATTAGTATGGAGATAAATAGATTATAGAAAACAATATATGCAATCAATAAAAGCAAAAGCTGCTTGAGAATATCAACAAAACTTACAAGTTTAACTAAACTTATGAAGCAAAAAAGAGGGTACTCAAAATAATGAAATCAAGAAAGAATGAGGAGTAGGCTAACCTTATAGAAATTAAAATGTTTACAACTGAATACTGTGAAAAAATTTCATGCCAACAACTAAGAAATTTAATTGCAAATCAAAAAACTTTCCACATCTTGAGACCAACTGGCTTCACTGACAAATGTTGACAAGTATTTATAAAGAACTAATGGCAAGCACTCGGGAGGCTGAGGTAGGCGGAGCGTTGTGAGTTCGAGGCCGGTTTGGGCTACAACGTGAGCGCAAGGCTGACCTGAGCTACATAGTGCGACCCTGCCTCAAAAAAAAACCAGGACCGGGAGTTTGACTCAGCAGCTTAAGCGCCTGTCTGCCAGGTGTGAGGCTGTGAGTTCGATCCCCGGTGCCCCCCCCCCAAAAAAAAGAACTAATGGCAATCCTTCACTAACTCTCCCAAAAAATATATGAAAAGGTAACACTACCCACTTTTTATGAAACTTTCATTACCCTGATACCAAAGCAGACAAATATCCCTAGAAAATTACAGACCAAGATAGCCTATTAACATAAAACCAAAAACTCCTAACAATTGCTCACACACCATATCTTTCAACAAATTTTTAAAAGATCATATAAACATGAACAAGTGAGACTGATTCCTAAACTTTAAGGTTGTTTTAACATATAAAAATCACTCAATATATTATATTAGTAGAATTAAAGACAAAGTCACACAGAGGCAGAAAAAGGTTTCTCCATACATGTACAAAAAAATTAGAAAAAATATAACACCATTTTATAATAAAAAATACACACTTTTTTCTCAACAATCTAGAAATAGGAGGAAATCTGCTTAATCTGATAAAGCACATCTATAAAAATACCACAAGGAACAACATACTTAATGAATAAAACTGAAACATTACACCAGAGGTTCTAAAAAGGGCAATTAGTCAAGAGGATGAAACAAAGAAGAGCCAAGAATTAAGAATAAAGAAACATCTCTATCCAAGTGTTGTGTATAGACTTAATGTTGCTCAAATGACATGAACTAAAATGCAGTCACTATCAAGATATTCCTATGTAGAAGGCAAACTTTAAAGATGTCTCCTAAAGTGCTCACTTCTTCGTATGTTCAAACTTTCTAATCTTTTTCACTTGAGTTTCAACAGAAGCCAGTGATTTACTTCTAAAGCAAAAGTGGTAAGTTGTTACTTCATGATTAAATTACAAAGATTAACTTCCATTTTGTTGGAGAATTATTGACTTCTTGGCTTCCTTACTTTGATGAAACAAGCTATCCTGTGAGAAATGCCCATTGGCCAAGAAAGGAGGTGTAATTTTTGACCAACAGTCAGAGACAGACTCAGGCCCTCTTCCCAAATAGTTCATGAGGAATTTAATGGTATCAACAACTAATGAGTGAGCTTGAGTCTTCAGATAAGGCTGTAGATCCTGGGTTAGTGCTTAGACTGCAGCTTTCTGAGAGAGATGAAGCAGATATATAAGTTAAGCTGAATTTATAGCTATTTTCAAGTATAGAAGCCTAAGACCATATTTTAGGAGAGTCACCCAAAATATTAGAATTTGGTGAGTTTGGGGTTTCATTTCTGAAAAGGATTTTAAATGCTGAACATGGAAGGAAAATTCTTGGAGCAAAAATTCACTGAAAATTCAAAATAATTTGTGTGAACAAAAACACAAAATAATAGAATTTGAATTATTTTCTATTAATATTTAAAAGAAATACTTCTGCTACGTTACATGGTGATATAATACCATCTAGCAGAAACTAGATCATTAACTTTATTGCTATAGATTTCCTTATGCTTTCACAGTTTTGTTTTCCTTGTTATGCTTCTCCTTGAAATCAAATATTAGATCCAAGAATGAAGAGGACAAATACTTAGATTACCGTTGTAATTGAGTCTTATCTCTGTAAAATAAAATAAATTATCATAATTTGATGTAGATATGGTATTGATATTACTAATTTTAAAATTTGCTTTGAACAGAAAAATGACAGACTACATGTCTTTGTTTTTTATGAGGAATGATTACACCTTAAAATAAAACTTTAAATTTTTAACTCCATCTTTAAACACTAACAAGAGCAAATCTGTTCATTTGCCAATATTATTTTTTTATTTGTATGCTCAATTCTTCAAAGTAAGTTCATCAGTAATTTTTTTTTCATTTTAGCAGATCCTACAAGATTTTTAATCTTTTTTTGCATTGCTAAGATAGTTGATTTGATAAATAGATAAAGTCATAAAGATAAATTTTGAAATGATACTGGTATAGACTGAAAGGTTTAACATTTTTCAAAACTCACAGGTAGTATCAAAATTTAGCATTACTTAAAATTTTTCCTATGAGAAAAAAATCTAAATATAGCATATTAAAAATGGTAAAAGTTTCTGTCTGTCCTATTACAATTAAATACATTCTAATTTATGTAGACTTTTCATGCCTTTTGTGTTAAGTAGGGCAGCCTTCCTGGTTTCTTTAATTGCACTAAAGAACTCAAGATAAATGTTCTCAAAATCAACATGACTGATTTGCTTTTTTCTCACAGAGAGAGCTTATTTAGTGCCTAGAAGCAATTTGTGTGTAATAGAGTAGAGCTGCCATTTCTCCAAATGAGTTCCCTAATGAGCTTTTGTCTCACAACTTAATGGCACTTTATTCCCCAAGGTGTTTTGGTGTCTTGTGCAAAATACAAGGAACAGTCCTCTATCTGGACAGATTCCGATGTAGACCACCTTCAGTAATAGGAATTTAAAAAAAAAAAAAAAAAGAGGATTTCTCTTACAAAGGGCCTTTTAAACATTAAAAGAATATTCACAAAGAAATTTTCTCAAAATTAAGACTTAGTCCATTAAGTAAACTGTTTATTGATTTTTGCAATTCTTCTTAATGCTCTTTTAAAAAATCTATGAAACCGATAATTTTTCATTTTCTCCCAAGCAAGTTCCATAGGCTGTATATAAAGTTTACACCTATTTTAATTTCATTTCGCTTATCGGTAACTACATAAAGTTAAATTCGCTTGCCTTAAAGAGATAATAATATTCACATATCTAAAAATAAAAAATATTCTTATGGCAGGAAAATATGTGATACCGTTAAGATTTGGAGAAGGTGCAGGAAGCAGCAGATACTGTCAGAATAATATACTTCTTGAAAAATTGCTCGTGGCAGTTTTCAGGAAAGTCAATTCAGAAAAAAAAAAAAAATGGTTTGTGACAATGTCTGAAGTACAAATAAAGCCTGGATTTCATTTGTGTATATTGGGTAGCCGTTTCTCTTCATTGCATTTAATTGAGCTATTGTTCTCTTCATTAAGTATGCCTCTCGGATTTTCATTTTTGAAAAATGAGTTTCTTCCTGCCACAGTAAATATGAAAAGAAAAAACCAAGTATCATTTTTAGAAAATTTGAGATATTCATATGTGTTGGTTGACATTTTATATTTAATGAAATAAGAAAAACTGCTAAATCATTTGCATATGTATAACTCACTTGAATAGTATCCGAGTTTTTCTCATTGCAAGCCTCATTTTATTAGGGAATTTCAGTTCTTGAGAGTATAAGATTTTATTGCTTCATTTGTCATCTCTACCCCCACCCAACAGTCTCCTGCTCAGTGAAAGATCCCTGAAGATCTTAGACCATATTTTTCTTCAAATTTAATTGTTCTTAAGTTACTTGTTTATTTTTTTTCCAATACCCCATTCAATTCAGAAAAATTCCACAAAACTACCCCCAAACAAAAGAAAGAAGTATTTAACCATACAAAAAATATCAAGAGACTAAGAAATAGAAGATTAAAAATAGTTGAAGTTCTTCCTTTTTATTACTGTCGTCCAGTAACTTCTTCAAAAGCCTCATCTAAAATTATTACACATTCTACTGAAGAACCACATCGTTCTTTCTAGTTCATTTTGATGTCAAAAGAATAAAGCCAAAATTAGGTTCTAATGGTAAGTCTCTTTCTTAGGAAAATAAATAAGTGAAAATATTTTAACAGGTATAAAGCAAACACCACTGTATTAGCCAGGGACTTTGGGGTAGACAAAAGGAACAAACCTAAACTCACATAAATGAGAAAAGTATTTATTTAAAAGCTATGTTGACGTTGGCATCAGATATCACTCTTATGTCATTGAAGCCCAGGTGAGCCAGACTTAGCCAACCACATATCCAGGACTTCAGATCTTTCAGAAATAATGTAGTTGCAAGGACAATTGAAACAATTCATATCAGTCTTGGTGGAATCAAGAATCCTGAAGCAGCAGTGAGCAGCACCTAAGAAACATCTAGTGGTGGAAGCTTTGCTGGCTCTATCCTAAACCTTCACTTTTTTCCTGAGCCAGATGTGCCCATTTTTCTGTATACTGTAAGTACCAAATATGGTTAAAAATTGCTTTTCTATATAAATTCTCAATATATGATTTATGTCTCCCACAATCAAGGTCCCCAACTGGTAAAATGGTGGTAGCATTCCAATTCTAGGCAATTTTTTTAACACCTTCATGCACTTAAAGTTCTGGTATAGGCTGTTTCACCTTAAATTCTATTCCTTTGAAATACATTTTACCATAGGTCTTGTGGCACTAGAATCTGTTGCAGAATATTGTGGCTCTTTACCAGAATCTGGAATAATTCCAAATGAGTTGATTTGAAAACTCTAGTATTGATTATATTATTGAATATTGATATGCATATCTATAAACTGCCCTTTTCTTAAGCATTACACAAATAAATTCCCCTCTGTGCTGGCAATTCAGATACAAAATAGTCTTGCTGGTAAAAAAAGTTTTCTGATGTTTCAGTGAATTCTTAATTCTGCTATGCAGTAGCCCAGAACTGGAAACACAAACTTATTGTTTAGAACTTTAAAATTAGAACATTTCTTGAAATATTTCCAGAAGCAATTTGAGGAGTTATCATTCCATTTCTCAAAAATTTAAATGAAATAATAAAAGTAATTTTGATATTAGAAGTACTCAACAACATAAGTATCTGACACAGAATCAAAACTCCAAATATTCCACCCAAATGGCATTAAAATGCAGGTTATAATGTCACTGGGAGAGGATTCTCAGGATATTTATTGTATTTAATGGTATTTCATATATTTTTTAAGAATTTAGCGTATTTCAAGGATATAAAAAGTAGCCGGTGTTGTTGTTTATACATTGTGTCCACTTGAGAAGTCTAGAAGCTTGAATAAGTGCCTCAGCACCTCTACATCATGGGTGTAGAGGACAAGCCATTATTGTTCTAAGATGCTGTTCATGGTGTTAATTTGAGGTCAGAAGTTTAACTAAGTTTTTCGGTAAGGGGTCAAGGTCTTAGTTTGTAACATTCTTAGCCTGTGCAAGAGGAGGGCACACAGATGGTATGAGTGCTACACCCACCGCAGGGGAGCAGCCTGCATACAGTGAAAGGCAAAGGAGGAGGGACTGATTGCTGTTCCTCAGAGGAGCTTCAGTCTTCTTCAGCTTGGACATCATCGCCTGGCTTCTGGCACAGACTGTTCGACTTTCACCTGGGACTCTTCACCCTTGGTCACACTCTTCAGCCTTTGTCATAGATTCTTCAGTGTTCCGTCATAGATTCTTCAGTGTTTCATTGCAGAGCCATCCGCCTCCTGATATGGACTTGCACAAGACAGTGCAGTAAGCTCCAGCCCTTGGGCTGGACCCTTCAACCTCCAGCATACAGACACCCTCTGCATGTTCCCTCATTCAATTTTGTGGTTGACCACTGTAAGCCAATCTTGTAATGTCTTATACATTTGTATATCGTGTGTTATATCTGTTTCTCTAGTAAACACTGACTGATACAGCTGGTTATGGAGCTAAGTCTATGAAATCTGAAATCAGAAGTACTATTTTTGATGTCTAGCTCTGCCACATTCTAGCTACATTACTATGGGCTAGTCACTTTTCCTTCCACAGTCTATTTCATCTACTGGCCACACCAATCTCATGTTTTTGCATGAGGTTCAGCAATACAATTCATATAAAAATGCTATAATTGCTATGTTCTGAATATTGCAAAATAGATTTTATTCATAATAAAGAATTCCATTACAGTAATGAAAGAGATGTTTCAATCATTGTGTTCTCTTTTCTGCTTCTGAACTACTTTTTTCTAGGATTTTTTTATTTTAAAAACAAAACAAAATAAAGGATAAAAACAATGCAGAATTTCAAAAAATAGGAAATTAACACTAGTTAATATATTGCATATTGTTATCTTAAAAGTAGTTGTTCAGATTGCAAGATTTAGGCATTAAAAAAATGATCAAATGATCAATGAAAACACAAACTATTTTTTATCTTTTATGTTTCCTTTCACTCCAAGAATTACATAAAGTAATACTGAGATGAATGAGAAACATTGTTAGAAACTAGTGTCAGGTGAAAACATTAGACTGGAGTTAAATCTCCAGGCTTTAAAAATAGCCCCAATATATTTATTTAGACATAAACAATATGAATATTTAGCACCTGTTTTTATCCTATAAATATACATCCTTAACTCTGAACCACACAGTGACCTGTGCAAAGCCCTGGGACATTAACATATTTCTCTTCTTATACCCATTATAATCAAAATATCTACCCTTGATTCATTTATTTTGGTCAAATGTGTATATCTGATTTAACTAATTCAACTAACCCAGAAAACGCTTTGTTTACTTTCCCTCTGTTCTCCTTATACAGTGTTTAGAAGCTTATTTAACTAAATCATTTACTAAAAGCATAATGATTTTGTTAAGAAAGCCATTTCACAATTGAGGAAATAAGTAACTCCTTTACTGTGGACCAAATACATATACTCTAAATACCCATAAATATACATATATATGTATTTAGATATATGTATATGTATATATATATGTATATACATGTATTCTCCAACTAGAAACCATTACAATCCTTTAACCAAAGCTTCATGGCATAAACTGTCAGAATAGTCAAAAGTGAGACAAGAACATTAAAATAATTTTGATTAATATGTTAAAGATCCAGTGGAAATGTTATAAACCATGAGTGAATACATTGAGAATTTCAACAAAGAAAAAGAAATTATTTTAAAAATTCAAAACAAAAACTACAAAATTGATAATGTCAAGGATGAAGATTTCTTTAAATGGGATAATTGAGAGACTATATACATTTAAATAAAGATTTGTTGGCCTAGAAGACAGGTAATGGAAATTATCTAAACTGAAACAGAGAGAAAAAAACTCTGAGGGGAACATAGAAGAACTGTGAAATACCAACATGTCATGCACATAGTAGAGGTCTTAATAGGACAAAGGATGGGTGATGAAGTAAACACTAATAATAACCAGTAATTTTATAAAATTAATGAACAGTATGAAATTACAGGTCCAAGAGATTTAGATAACTCTAGTTGTTCTTTAAAAATTACATAGGTGTATCATAATCATAAGATAGAGGGAAACTCTTGGGGGAAGCAAAGAAAAATAGAAATGCTAAGTGGAAATGAAAAGGACAAGCATAACATCAAACTCCTTGTTCAAAATTATGAAAGACCGAACATAAAATGGGGCTTACAAGTACTGAAAGAAAACACTCTATGAAGTCATAATTCTACACCTGTGTTACGGTTTGAACTATCCCCCAAAAGCTGAGGTATCAAAAGTTTCATCACCAGCATTTTGCACCACCAGGAGGTGGTCGGGTGGTGGAAACTTTAGGAGGTGTGGCCTAGTGAGAGAAAGTTAGGTCAGTGGGTGCATGTCCTTGTAGGGGATACTGGAGGGATATTTGTACCCTGTCCCTTCTGACTGTGTTTGCATTATAGCCATCATGAGGCCTCAACCGCATACTCCCACCATGATGTTCCATATTTCTACATGCTTAAATCCAAAAGGCCAAGTGACCATGAACTGATAACTTTGAAACCATGAGTTAAATAAACTTTTTCTTTTCTGGGTTGATAATCTCAGGTATTTTGTCAGTGATGGATATAGTGATGGTAAAATTTAAAAAAAGTCAATGTAAATCTAAATTTTTTTTCAAATTTAAAAAAGTCATGTTTACTGGTTATAAGTTGTCTCCATTTTTTATTATAGTAACTAAAGCTAGCTAACACAGAGGTTTTTCATTTCTTTTGTTAAATTTATTCATAAGTATTTTGTTTATTTATCTTTTCATTCATTGGTGAATAATGTTAATGGGACTACCTTCTTAAATTTCCTAGTAAACAAGTTTGTTTTTGGAATACAAAAATGCTACTGCTTTTTTGAATGTTAATTTTGCATTCAATAACCTTACTGAACTTATCTTTTCTAATTTTTGGAGGCTACTTCAGGTTTTTCTATTGTACATTCATGCTATTTACAGAGGTGATTTGTCTTCCTCCTACCCAATGTGGATGCCCTTTCTTTTTTATCTTGCCTTATTTCTCTGCCTAAGTTATCAGTACTATTTTGAATATGAATGGTAAAATTAGACCTCTTGCTTTGTTCCAGAACTCTGAAAGAACACAGTCAGCATTTATTTAGTATGAGGTTAGCTATGTATTTTTCTTAAAGAGCATTTATTGTGTTTAAATATATTGTGTCTAGTATATTGAAAGTTTTTATTGTGAGAGAATGTTGAATATTTTCAAATACTTTTTCTGCATTCTGTGTACATGCTCATAAAGTTTTACATATATTTATTTGCATAAATTGAAGCATCATTCCATTTCTGAGATAAATTCTACTTTGTCATAGCACTGTTGTTGAGGTGCCATGGGATTTGATTTGCTAAGATTTCCTTGAGAAACTTTGCATATATGTTCATCAGAGATATGCCCCTGAAGTTTTCTTTTTTCTTTTGTTTCTTTGTTCATTTTTTATATCAGGATAGTACTGATCCTATAGAACAACTGCAGCAGAGTTTCTTCCTTGCTGAATTTATTCATCTCATTTTTACAGTTTTTAACTTAAAGTTTGTTTTATCTGACACAAGTATATCTACTCCTGCTCAGTTGGTTTCATTAGTTTGGAATATCTTTCCCATCTATCCACTTTCAGTCTGCATGTATTTTTGCTGATGAAGGCAATTTCTTACAGGCAATTGAGTATTGTTTTTCTATCTATTCAGCCACTCCATATATTTAGGTTGGGGTAATAATTCCATTTATATTCAAAGTTAATACTGATAGTTGAGAATTTATTACTGTAATTTTCCAGGTTGTTTTATGTATTCTCTGTTTTCTTTTCTTTTTTTTTTTTTTTTTTGCGGCACCAGGGATTGGACTCACAACCTCGCGCCTGCCAGGGCAGGCGCTTAAGGCACTGAGCCAAACTCCCGGCCCATATTCTCTGTTTTCATCATGTGTTGTTTATCTTGGGGGTTTACTTGTTTTCTATAGTGATAAGTTTTTATTCAACTCTTTTGTATCTGTGTATCTGTGTAGAGAGTTTTATTCTTTCACATGTTTTCATGATGGCAGTTATTGTCCTCTCAGTTCCCTTTAGTGTTTCCCTGAAGCAGTTCACAGGGTCAGTCTAATGGTAACGAATCTTTTCACTTTTTGCTTATATGGAAAAGACTTTATTTCTCCTTTGTTCTTTCAGAACATTAACTATATCGCTTCATTCTCCTTTAGCTTATACAATTTCAGCCAAGAAATCTGCTATTGGTCCAATGTGGAATCCCTTTATGTTATGTCATGCTTTTCTCTTGGTGTTTCTAGAATTTTCTCTTCACCTTGGTCTTGTGACAGTTTCATTATGCCTTAGGTAGGCCTTTTTTCCCTTGAGTCTCTTTTTTCTTCATCAATCTGGAGGTCTATATCTTTTTCAGGGCTCAGGATTTATTCAGTTATTATTTCATTAATTAAGTTTTCTGTAATTTTCCTTTTTTCTCCATTCAGAATATTCATGACTTGAATGTTTGTTTCCTTATGGTTTCCTAAAGGTCTTATAGGTTTTCTTCCTTCTTTTGGTGTTTTTTTCTTTTTCTTTCTTTCTTTCTTTCTTTTTTTGGATATCTTACTTCAAAACACAGGTCTTCATGTTCAGAAATTCTTTGTTCCTTTTGATTTGATATGTTGTTGAAGCTCTCAATTGTTATTTTTTATTTTACTGAGTGAATTCCTCTGCTCCAGAATTTATGCCTTGTTCCTTTGCTATGTTTATCTCTCTATTGAATTTTTACTCAGATTATGAATTAATTTTTATTTAATTAAATTGTCTCTCTGTCTTCTCTTATATTTTGCTGAGTTTCCTGGGGATCATTTTGAAGATTTTCTTTACCTTGAGTCAGTTTTTGGACAATTTCTGTGTTCATTTCAAGGTGTCATGCTTTCCTGTTATACTCATACTTCTCAGACCCCTACACTGATGTCTGCACACTGGTGTAAAATTCATCTTTTCCAGTTTCACGGAGTAGCTTCTTCAAGGAAAAACATTTTTTGGTTGATGGGCTATAGGGTGAATGTTGAGTATGTAACTTAAGCTTTGGCTCTGAGTGGGCACAAAATTGTGAACTTTGTATGCATTTGTTAGCTATTTTTAATGTCAATGGTGTCTGCATGTCTCAATGATTTAGACCACAAGTATCTGCAGAGGTAGGAGAACACCCTTCCAGTTCATATGTAACTTCAAAACCCAGAGGGATGAGCACTTTTTCCTAATCATGGTTCTGTCTCCAATAGCAGCAGCAGCCCTGTGGAAGCATAGCCTCGGGCCCCACAGGAGTGACTGTGCATAGCAGGAAGGGTCTCTGGTGGCAGCAGTACTGAACTGGGAGTCTGGACCCAAGGAACATGTTCTTCAGGCCTTTGGGAGTTAGTGTTGATGGCATTTGTCTGCACGTAGCTACAACAGCAGCAGCACTGAGGGATAGGGAAGGAAGGATAGGCCCCAGGCCCCAGGGAGCATGTGCCAATGGTTCCCAGGTCTATGGGGAAGCACCCTGTGCTTTGCTACCTCAAGTGTTACCTTTCATGCAGGACACTGTGTTGGTTTGTGTGTTGAGGTCACAGTTGCACAACTGAGTCTACGTGACTTTTTACACCAGTGTGTTCAAGTGTTTTGTGGTCCCAGAGATGGGGTGACACAAAGGATATTGGCTTTCGGGGACTGTAGTGAAGCTCTATGATAATGATGGCACCTTATTGTAGTAGCCTGACCTCTGATGGTTGAGGAAAAGGCAATATGAGCTCGTTCTATAAAGCAAAGGTGCTGCACACAGCCAGACAGCTCTCTAAACTGTTCAAAGACTGAAAATCACAGAACCTGCTTAATCACCACATACCTCAAGAGGCAGTCATTCATTTGTTGTTTTGTTTCTTCATAGTGGAGGCCAGGGCTAGATCTCTATTCAGACATTTTACATGCATTTCAGCTAAGCCTGAATTTACCATAAATGCAAATTATTAGAGATAATCTAGAATAAATAAATCAAAATATATATGAGAATATATAATGCATATTTTATATGAATATAAAATATAACTGCATGTGCATAATATATATATATATATGTATCCAGAGAGATAGATAGATAGATATAAAATTTAGAATATAGTGAATGCAACCCAACAATACAGCTGAGAATGTTTCAAGTGATTTCACATGGCCATTGGAACTGACAACTTTAAAATTTTTTAATTTATTTTAACAGAGCTATATTTTTAAAGGAAAAATATGTGTCAAAGTAAAACATTAAAACAAATTAACCAAATAAGAAGTAACTAAACTTTTACAGTTTTCTTTTCACTTATGAAAGTTAATTAACTTTTGAGTTACATGTCCTTATCTTAGTAAGAATGAAATTGAATTTCATAACGTGCCCCCAAGGACTGTCCCAGGATCACTACTGTTAAACACAAAAGGGTTCTGATTTCAAGTTTAAGATTTCGCTAAGTTCAGCAAATTTCTTTATTTCAAGCATTTGAAAGTCACCCAAGCAGTATATACTGTAAATCTCTACAAGACAGAGATTATAAGTTGGGTAACCTTAGACAAAAAACCATCACAAACCACTCTGAGTCAAACAAAGGGAAAGTCTGCTGTCATTAATGGAATTTTCCTCAGAAAATAAGCTTAGGTGTGCTGCAATATACAAATGAACATATATTATGTATTCAAGGTTCCAAAGTTTTCTTTATGTAGCATGACAGGAGAGGCTATAGGTTGAAAATACGAGCTATATGTGAAGTGAACAGCCACCATGACTGAAATGAAACATCATTAAGGCAAATATAGAGTATGACTTTTGAAAATTACTACTTTTTCATCCTTTCTCTAAGCTATTTGTAAGATGCATTACCACAAAACATGAGTATAACTTAGATTTTTCTCATTCATTGGACTTTCAGCAAATTGTTTCTTTAAAAAATGTATTTTTTTCTCTGCTTCTGCAATTCTATCTATGACATTCAGATTTTCTTACCATATAATTTATATGTGATCTTTTTATGCTTTATTCTTCTGAGTTACGTTCCAGTTCATTAATTTTTGTCATTTGTGTTTCATCTCCCCTTAAAAGGCATCTTTTGATATTTTAAGTAATGATGTTATTTCTTGATGCTTTCTTTAGTTTTCAGCGTTTCAGTGCCCCTTTATATGCTTCTTTACATCACATCACCCTTTGAGAACCAAGGTGTATTTGGAATCCAGATAAGCTTAAAATAATATACTAGTAAGTAAAGGGAGCATAAAGATACAAAGGTGGCCTTTAAAAACCTTAATTCACCATACTGAAGGTAAAGTGGTTGTTGATTTTTAAACGTGGTAAGACAACTTTAACATCTTAAAACATAATTTTCCAGAAATTGACCAATTCAAATTTGCTGGATAGTTTAGAGAGATACTTCAGATGGAAGCACTTACTGCATACTGAGTGAGACAGATATGCACTTACATGGCTAATGACTTCACCTCCAAACTGAAATGAATCACCAAGCAACCACATCAGCAGACACAAGAAAAAAGTTAAAAATGTTAACAAGATGCATACCAAAGAAATATTACGTGCTACCAAAATCCCTGATCTCATCTTAATGTTAAAATATTGTCAACTATATGGTTCAGTTTTCTAACGGTTAACAATTTTAAACACTATGAATTTATATAATCAAATAAGCAATGACACAGTTGTAATGGGGGAACTTAATACCCCATTGTCACAAAGAGATACATCAACTAGCCAAAAAATCAGTAAAAAAAATAACAGAACTGAATCAAACATGTGAACAAATGGACTTGATAGGCATTTACAGAGTGTTTCACCCAACGACACCAGAATACACATTCTTCTCTGTTGCACACAGTATCTTCTCTAAAATAAACCACATATTAGCTTATAGAACATGGTTAAGTAAATGCAAAGGAATAGAAATTACTGTATGCATATTATTGGACTATAGTGCAATGACACTGGAAATTACTGGAAAAATAAATCACAAAAACTTGTTAAAAGCACATGAAAACAATGATAAAACTTAATAAACACATTAAACAATATGTACAACTGAATGAAAATGCAAATACAGCTTACAGGAACCTGTGGGATGCAATGAAAGTCGTCGTAAGTGGGAAGTTTATAGCAGTGAATTCTCACATCAGGAAAACAAAGCGAGCACAAATAGCAGCCTAATGCTGCACCTCAAGCTTCTAGAAAAAGAAGAGTAAGTCAAACCCAAAGTCCATAGAAGGAAGGAAATTATAAAGATAGAACAACCCAACTGAAACTAAGAAAACAATACAAAGAATTAATTAAAGAATCAGTTCTTTGAAAGAAAAAAATAAAATTAATAAACCCCTAGCCAACCTTATCAAGACAAGCAAAGAAAAAATTCAAATTCAAGCAATGAGGAATAAAAAGGGTGAAATCGCTACAGATCCTGTGGAATTTCAGAAGATCATCAATACCTACTTCAAAAATCTATACTCCCATTGGTTAGAAAACACAGAAGAAATGCACAGCTTCCTGGAAACGTATGAGTTACCAAAGCTGAATCAATAACCCAGTATCAGTTAATAAAATTGAAAACATAATTAAAAACTTACAAACAAAGAAAAGGCCAGGTCCTCACAGATTCATGGCTGAACTCTACAAGAAATTTAGATAAGATTTACTGTCAATACTCCTCAAACTCTTTAATGAAACTGGAAAGAAAGCAATTCTCCCTAGTTCATTCCTGGAGGCAAGTATTAACCTGATACCAAAACTAGAGAAAGATCCAACCAAAAAAGAAAACTACAGGCCAATCTTCCTAATGAACATAGATGCAAAAATCCTCAGTAAAGTACTAGCAAACAGAATTCAGCCAATCATCAGGAAGATTATACACCATGACCAAGTGGAATTCATCACAGCAATGCAGGGATGGTGCAACATACACAAGTCAATAAACATAATCCACCATATCAACAGAGTCAATGACAAAACTCACATGGTCATCTCAATAGATTATGAAAACTCTTTTGATAAAGTCAAAAACTCATTCATGATAAAAAAAAAACCTCCAGAAAATTGGAATATGTGCTTTCTACCTCAATCTGATAAAAGCCACCTAAGACAAACCAGCAGCCAACATCACACTAAATGGACAAAAATGGGAAACTTCCCCTCTAAAGTCAGGAACAAGAAAAGTATTTCCACTATCACCACTCCTTCTGGAAACATTAACCAGAGCAATTAGACAAGAGAGAGAAATGAAAGCAATGAAGATAGGAAAGGAAGAAGTTAAATTATCATTATTTTCAGATGGCATGATACTCTACATAGAAGACCCCCAAAACTCCACCAGAAGACTACTAAAGTAAATAACTAAATTCAGCAAAGGGAAAAGAAGAAATGTAAAAGAACTTTATATTACATATCTGATGTTGTTGTGAGCTTTATTATGTGCTCTTCACCTTTTCTCCATCATCACTATTTTCTCCCAGGGAATCTAGCAGTTATAATATAATAATAATTATTAAAGTGAAGATATAAAATTAATAATGATCACAGAGATTATATGATTCTTTACCTATTAAAACCTTTTCTGGAGATTTTAATTTCTGAAGTTGTTTTCCCATCTGGTTCTTATAAAAAGTAATTTTCTAAGCCCTGGGTGTGTAATCAATCTTAAATTGCCCTTTGTGGTAACCAAAATAATAGCGATACAGAAAAGCCTACATTTAAATTCCCAAAAGTCATTAATATGTTAAAATTGCTTATTAAAGTGGAAGTAAAGTGGCAGAAGTATTTAAGGTAGCTAACTGAACTTGGGATGAGGAAATTATACTGGATTACAGTGCAGGCCCAATATAATCTCAAGCAACCTTGTAAATGGAAGAGGGAGGCAGAAGAAAAAACGACTGAGGAGATGGTAGCGTGGAAGGACTCTGTAGCATGCTGGGCTTGTAGATGGAGAAAGGGCACTATCAGCTAAGACAATGAAAATGAAAAAGGAAAAGAAATGAAATGTTCCATAACACCCCCAGAAATAAGGCAACCTTGCAAACACCTTGATTTTTAACCTTGTAAGGCCCATATAAGACTTCATGCATTAGAATAAATTTGTAATTTATACCCCTAAGGTTTGGTGGTTTGGGATAACAATAAGAGAAAAGCAATATATCCACTTAAACTAACATTGCAGAATGTACATTTACATTCCAATATGATACCTTACTTTTTACTCACCCTTAAATGAGTGAAAATCTACCCAAACACAAATTTCAACAAAATGAGGAGTGGTGATCACCATTGTTTCATTCCACAGGTCCTTGGATATCTTTCAAATCTTCTTCTTGAACAAACCGATGGAAATTTTGATTTCTATAACAACTTCCAGCTTTCAACAGCCAGTCATATGTTGTAAAGATTTTTCCCTTAGTTTTATATTCAAAAACTTATGAAAATTTAAGTATCCTTTTCTGTCTGCTACCAGTATTCTTCTCTTTCACTCAATTCTTATAGGACTAATTATCAGACAAAGTATGCTACATAGCTACAATTTGTTACTTCTATATCCATTATCTTTTTTATAGCTATATCAACTAATGAATCCAGAATGTGATGTATTGGGTTTGGGACACAATAAATATTTATTTTTTATTTTTCTGTTTAACAATTGGCTACTCTACTTTTTTGTTCTGTATAGACTCTGCATTTTTTGGTATGTACAGATAGCAAGAAAAAAACAAAGTAAAATTCTACCTACTTTGATGTTGGCAGCACTGCTGACCAACCAACTTCATTTTCAGTTTCATCCCACTGGCATCAGGGTCAATAGAAATTTCCCCATCTATTACTTGAAATATGAAGTCTGTCTTCAATTTTCATCAAACAATCTCTTTGGCAGTGTCTGGCTGCCCTTTTGTCTACTTACCTTATTACAAAACAAATTTGGGCTGCCCTTCTTGGATCATCTTCTAATAACAGAACTAACTACTACAATGAGCCCACAAGAATGCAAACACAAATCAAGTTCATTTAGCAGCCATATCCTTGAAGTTGGCAAACTGCTATTGTGAAAGAATCTTTATCCCTATCAAAGTCCTTTATACATCTTGATAAATACCTTGTGCAAATAGCCAGAATAAAGGCAGAAATGAGGACAATCATGTTTGTATAAGGATTGTAGATAAAGAACTTTATTAGTTGGGGTTGTTTTAGCTCAAAACCCTGCTGTTTCCAGGATCCAAATTCAGCAGAACTGACTACAATGGTCTTCTAAGTCAAATCCAAGTATGTCATATGGTGACAAGATTTGTAGACATATGGCTAAAGTGATGTTAATCTAAGGATTCTATAACATGAATTTGGGAGCTGCTCAAGGGAATAAAGATTAACCAAAGGATAAAATGCGCATACAGAATGCCTTTCGGGAGTGTTGATCCAGGCAGATAGGAAGCAGTAGTGCAATAACAACTTGAAGTAAAAGCTACAAAGGGGCAAATTATTAGCAACAGGGATCTGAGATTTTTATATCAGGGAACTGGGTAACCAAAGTGGAGTCCAGGAAGCAAGAGACCAGAGTTCTAGAAATAGAAAGACTTCAGCATGATCCTGTTTTATGGATCTTGCAGAGAGCAATTTATATGGGATCAAGATTGTTCTGGACTAAGGGATCAGCCTAAACACACAGGTGGAGGTGTGTAGAGGGATGTGAATGGTAGTAGCCAGAAAATTAATAAATATCTTCATCTGTCAACTTTTAACCACACTTGCTGAGCAAGTAACACATTTTAAAATTCTCAGATAAAAACTTTCTATTGCTTAATTTCTAGTACATTAAGTTTTGAAATGCTTCATTCCTATTTTGCTTTCTAAATTCTTTTCATACTGCATATTCTTCATTTCAATTTGACTGTTAGATATTTGAATTTCGTGACTCAGAGCTTTTTGGAAGTAACAAAAGCAAAGAAAGAACCCACTTAAAAAAGCTATCTTTATTCATAAAGTCTAAAAAAAATGAAGAAACTCTTGGTAAGATCTGGTATGGATAGGGGAAGAAAGCATCTCTTTGAAGCAGAGATTCAAGCCTGTCTTAGTTACTTTTCTTGTTGCTAAGACAAAATACCTAAAGGTTAAAGGAGGAAAGATTTGTTTTAGCTCAGAATTTTTAGAGGTTTCAATTCATAGTTGCCTGGCTCCAGGGCAGGGCAGCATGGCAAGGGGTTAACACAGAAGAGAAATGGTTCATGGTGGGCAGAAGGCACTAAAACAGTGAAGTAGCAAAGAAGCAGCAGTAGGAGCTGCCACTTCCTTTTATCCCTTCTAGGCTACCCTCACTTTGAGTGGTGCCACCCACACCCAGGTTGGAACTTCACACTACCCACACCTAAAACTATGCCAAATCAATCATTGGACTAATTTAGTAATTTGTAGCATCACACACTTAATTCCAGCATCACACACCCTAAATCCAGCCACCTCTACAAAGCCCCACCTATGACTTCTTGAGGCTTTGGAGAGACATCTAGACACAAACCATATCTACAAACATCTAGACAAAAAGCTCGACCAAATACAGATAACAGATAGTTTTCAATTATTGATATTCAGAGTCTGGAGCACTAAGAATCCAAAGATAAGACATCTAGGTCTCTGAGGGATGGTTCTCTGTCCACAAGAAAAACAGGACCTTGCAGATGATACAGAGCAAAACTGGAAAAGTTCATCAGTCTACTATAGTTTGGCCAGTGCAGTTTTACTTATAAGGGTTCTCCAGAAAAAAAAAGTCAATAAGATATATAAATGCGTATAAGAGGAGCTTTATTGTGGGAATTGACTCAAGTATATGAAAGCTAAGAAGTTCCACAATTTACTGCTTACAAATATGGAGAACCAGGAAAAATTGTGGTAGAATTCAGTCAGAGTCTAAAGGCTTAAGAATCAGTTCCCACCCCCATGTTGAAAGGTTAGAGAAGACGCATGCTTCAATTTAAACAAAAAGAGGCAATTCTTCCTTCCTCTGTTGCCACCAACAGTACTATCCTGAGTACTGAGCCCTAACAATGGTCCTTTGGAGAACATTAAATCCAAACAATAACAGAGAGTATTTTTCAAAGTAAATTTTTTCTTTAGGAAATCATTATGGGAGTCAGCTGGGGACCTTGGGGTAGGTCCACTGGGGCCAGGTTGGGCTCCATCCAGCAATCCCAAGTTGCAGGGAACCTCCAACACTGAGTGGCACAAGCCAAAGGCCTGCACAGCAAACTCCACTCAGCCATGCAAGCTC
>RJWM01007861.1:63502-75934 GCA_004363535.1 Dasyprocta punctata | reverse complement strand
TAGAAAATCAACTAATTTGAATAAGAGTCCTTACATGTAACAATCAACTATATATATGCAATATATACATAAAATTTCTTGATTGTTACATATACATCTGGGAGGAATTTTCTGTTTTTTAATAAATACATGTTCTAATGTTTTATTTAATAACAATGCTCATAGTGTGATTTTGGTTTGAGACGTGTTAAGAAGTACCACATTAATGCACATATCTAATATAAAATGAAATATGTGTTGAGACAAAAATGCCATTAATTATGGTGTACTTTTACTGGTATTTAACTAAATTCTAATTTATGAAATGTTTACACACTGTACAAATAGAGTAATCATCCTTACTATATGGTCATTTGTGAGAAAAAAGTGAATGAAAAGATAAAAGATAGGAATAGTTTTTATGAATTCCTAATATTTTAACTTATCTTTGGGCATCATGCATTTCATAGATTTCTATTGCATTATTTATTATATGAAATCTGCTAGGTTGTAACAAAAGCAAATGAATTAATTAGAAACTCCTACAGGAAAAACACATTAGTTTCAATATTTTAGTTTGATCATATTTCTACTCCACCCTGCTTGGTGGGACACAGTTGTATGGGAGATACATGTACTAACCAAAGGGTATATAAATATGTAGAAAAATATAAATTATAAATTCTACAATATTGGATTTTGAATCAATTTTTAATCCTAGGATGGTGTGTCTTACAGGAATCTCAATGCTAGCAGAAAAATATGACTAAATGAATAAAAAAATGCATCTTTTAAAATTTCACTTTTTTTATACCGGGAATTGAACTCACAACCTCATGATTGCTAGGCAGGCACTGTGCCACTAAGCTATAACTCCAGCCCAGATTTTATACATTTTATGAAACTAAAATCATGTAAACATTTATGTGGAAGAGTATGAGCTTTGGATATTCTCAGATTTGTAGTATAAACAATGGTTCTAATATTCTGCCATCAAACTTGCTCTCTGTACTTATCTCATGACACAGATTGGAGAATGTTAATATATTTGACTTTTTCTCATCAATGTCTATCGGGGACCTGGCCTAGTTCCCCAATCTCCTAAATGAGTATATGATGAAGGCTTACATAAATGAGACAAGTGGTATGATTTTAGGGCTCCAGGAGGATTAAAACCCTTCTGCAGAGTTAGAGACTCTGTGGGCTGAGACAAAATATGTCTCTGGGCAGCCTGCACTTATTTTTTCAGTCAAGGAAGGGATGAGAGTGGAAAGTGTGGGAAATTCAGCAGGATCTTGGAAGTGGTTTAAAGAATTTTCCAAGTAGCAGTTTATGTTAATTTAGGAGAAGTATCTTGACCTTGAGTATAACTCTGAGATGACTCATGAAGGTGTGGATGCTAAGAAGTCAATAGGAAATTTCAGACCGGTGGTACCAATAATCCTAATTCTTCCTTTTATCCCATAAGGAAATATGTAAAACCAGTCACTGTGAATTTGTGGTCCCCAACATCTCTCTCTTTTTGTTTTTATAATTGAAGCAGTTGAAACAACATATAGGATATACATCTTTTGTATGTATTTTTCTGCTGGGTGTTTATGACCAAGCTAAACTGAGACCTGTGTTGATAAAATTTAACTTCTTTTCTATCTATTAAGCTCAGTGAAGTCTCCTCTGGAATTACTTTGGAACCATGCACAGCACCTTTTAATGCATCAGTCAGTGTCAAACATTTGGCTAAGTCATGGCCATTGCTTGACCAAATTGCTTTCCACAAAAGCTTTTGAGACTTTTCTCTCCTGTTGACTCTCTTTAGGCACACTATACTCCGACAATCACTTTACTCTGTGGTCTTATAATCTTTTTGATCAGAAGACCAGGAACTCACTGAGTATCCTTGGATGACACAAGCAGGTTCTTTTATGTCCTGGGTCCTCATTGACCTTGAATATCTGGGGCCAAAATATTGGCTATTTTTAGCCATCTGTCGCTCTTATTTTTGGTCTCCAAACCTCAGTTGTTGAATATCCAGAAGAAAAGATTGATAACAATGCAGTGTATCAGAGGCAGTGAGCTTAATATTATTATCTTACCTAAATATGAAACACCTTAGAACATTAAAGGAAATTATTTTTTACTATCCATGGATATTTTAACACTGGAACACCTATAGAGTGTTAATAGTTACATATCTTACACAGAAAGTCAGAAATCAAAACCATACACATTATTGCATTATTACAGGCAGCTGAGTTATTTAGCAATATTATAGGCAGTCAGACAGGGCTCGGCCCTCAGAGGAGCTGCACAGAGGACCAGATGTCTTGTGGCCTTGGAAGAGATATACACCTCTTGCTGTGGGCCAGATCTCAAGACAGAAGGCAAAACAAAAGCAACCTCACTCTAAGTATAAACATTACAAATTAGGTATGGATCATCTTGAGAAGCCAGTAGTTACCATCCCAACCCCCTACAGAAAGAGTCACTGATCCATAAGAATGTTTGCTTGCTATGTGACTCACTTCTGCTTTTGTCCTTGATTTGGTCAATTTTACCTCAACAATTAATCTTGTTGGTTGACTACAGTTCTGGCCCTCCTCATGCCCATCTATTTTGTGTGTTACCAGTTTTCTCCATCATGGTTTTACTCTATAAAAGTCACTAAAAAAGACAGAGTCTTTGCCAACCCACTCGGGACCCCTTCTGTCTCTCTCTCAGACAGAAACTTTCTTTCTCTCAATAAATATTTCTTTTCTTAACCTCCATTATTCCTAAAATTAATTCTTCAGTTTTAGAGAACATGAACTCATATTTGACTCATATTGGCCTCATATTGGTCGGGAGTTTTGTTCCCCTATATAAGTATTATGACAGTTGTGACATTTTCCTAACAATCCAAATTTCTGTTTTGATATAAAATACCCCTTTTAGTCAATCATCCCTATCTAATACAGAAGATTTTATCTAACTTATTGACCTTTAGTGGAATGTGAATTT
Source organism: Dasyprocta punctata (assembly GCA_004363535.1). Lineage (NCBI taxonomy): Eukaryota > Metazoa > Chordata > Mammalia > Rodentia > Dasyproctidae > Dasyprocta > Dasyprocta punctata. The sequence goes on along the minus strand of RJWM01007861.1, from coordinate 72,958 downwards.
TATAAGTTTTTGGTCCTGGCAGAGGTCTGAATATGAAACAAAAGTCAATTACCATAAATAATCCCCATTTTACAATTTGAAAAACCTGTGTATTTGGAAGCATGAATACATTAATATACCATGACATCAGTAACAATCATTTGTCATAGCCATATGAAGCCTTTGTATAAGAGCATCTTTAAATAAAAAATGCATTGTATTTTTTTATGATGACCAGTGTGAACATATTGCAATAATGTATTTTATAACTTCAGTTGTGGTGTCTTCCAAAATGCTATAGAGATTATTGTGGCCTCTGAGCAATAAACAAGAACTGGTTAAAAATGTTACCAATCTACTGCTTTCTTGTTTATCAATTGGAGTCATGTGGAACAATCCCAATCCTAAGGGATTTTGTTTACTCATCTTTTTTCAGTCAAGGATGGGATTAGAGTAGGAAACTCAGCAGGATCTTGGGAGTGGTTCAAAGACTGCTCCACGTAGAGATTATGTTAATTTAGGAGAAGTATCTTGACCTTGAGTATAATCCTGAGATGATTCACGAAGGTGTAGATGCTAAGAGTCATTGGAAAATCTCAGATGGGTGGTACCAATAATTCCAATTCTTCCTTTTATCCCATAAGGAAATATGTAAAACCAGTTACTGTGAATTTGTCGTCTTCAACAAATGTCAGCCTGATGTTAAGAACTTTTTACTGTCCGAGTAACTATTGGGAAAGATCAGAAGAGGGAGTTAGTAGCAACATCATGTTTTACTGAATGCTTATGCAATACAAGGTAGCCTCATGTGGATTTTCCTTATTGCTTTATACTTTTCAGATCAGTCTGCATCTCGATAGTTTTAGTTAATTTAACTTTCTGAAATATTGCTTTAATATATTCCTCTTATTTAGTTCAACATTTTTAATAGTATAAAAGCAAGGAAAGAGAAAAGCATCTGAGGCATGGACACTGAAATGAAATAAAAGACATAGTATAGTTTTTGAATAGCTGATAGTAAAGCAAAGAGTGCCATAGTACTGTTTTAGCTCAAAAAAAAAAAAAAAGAGACAGGAAAAGTGAAATAATTTGGAATAATTTACAATTAATATCTATTTTGTGTCAGGTACTATTTAAGATAATAAGGATACCCTGTACCCAGATTTAATGCTTAAAACTAGGCTGTAAAAATCTCTATAATAAACAAAGATATCTGAAACACAGAGTGATTAATTAGCAAATAAATTGTTGCAGGTTTTGGATTATGAAGCTGTTATTTAAACATAAAACCATATATACGATTTTCTTTCTTTTTTTTTTTTTGGTCTGAAAATGAAGTCCATGACCTTTTGTGTGCTAAGCAAGCACTCTACTTCTGAGTTATATCCTCAGTCCCGCAAATATAAATGTCTTCGATTTTATATTTCAGTGCTTCATGGAAATAGTAGCTATAAGAACAAAAGAAAATGAGATAGCAAATTGTCATGGCCAGAGATTTGTTTATAATATTCAGAAACAGCTAGATATGAGTCAAGAATTGGACCTTGGGAAATTTTTAAAAGACAGGAAAGAATTGATTTTAATACTTCATTAATCCAAATTCTCCTATAATTTTCTTATGTTCCATATAAAAATAATTTTCTTGCTACTCTTTAGGAGTAACTGTCAGTGTTGGTGTTCAATTGTAAGTCACCAGAAGGAAGCTATTAGGAATATTCAAAATTTATTTTTTCCTTAAGACAAATATCTTCATATTTGTTTCTCACACATATACTAAATATATTATTTTCATAATAGGCTTTTTAAAAATTCTCATTCTAGCTTTCTTGGGTCATAAATATTCACTCAATTCCTATCTCATTGCTCCCTTTTTGCTCTCTTTAGATAAATTGCATATAAACAGAGGATAAAATATGATGCCTATTTGAAAGCTGTTCCTAATGAAATGATTTTCTCATGATCTCATTATTTTGTGAATAATAATGAAAGCTAATTTAAACATAATGCAAGGCAATATCTTTGATCAGCCACCCCAAAGCTTTAGAAAGTCAATGGTCTTAAGGCCAAAGTAAAGTTCTCTAGGACAATTTAGGAACACGTTAGCTCATTGAGCAAACATAAGAAAAAAATCTGGGAAGAAGTTAGAGAACTGCAAATAAAGTTTGGTTTAGTAGATATCATACAAAGTACAGTACTGTACTTCAATGTTTCTATATAATTCTGTTACAGGCAACTGTGTTAGACAGAAATATTATAGGCAGTCAGACAGGGTTAGGCCCTCAAAGGAACTGGTACAGAGGACCAGATATCTTGTGATCTTGGAAGAAATACACACCTCTTGCTGTGGGCCAGATCTCAAGACAAAAGGCAAAACAAATGCAACTGCACCTTAAGTGTAAGCATTAGGGATTAGGGGTGGATCATTGTGAGAAGACAGGAATTACCATCCCAATCCCCTAATCCATAAGAATGCTCGCTTACTACGTGACTTGCTTCCCCATTTGTCCTTGATTTGGTCAATTTTACCTAAACAATTAATCTTTTTGGTTGACCATAGTTCTGTCCCACCTCAAGCCCATCTGCCTTGCAAGTTCCCAGTTTTCCCCATCAGGGTTTTGCTCTATAAAAGTCACTAGAAAAGACAGAGTCTTTGGCAACCCACTCGGGCCCCCTTCTGTCTCTCAGACATAAACTTTCTTTCTCTCAATAAATATTTTCTGCTCTTACCCTCCGTTGTTCCTAAAATTCATTCTTCAATTTTGGAGAACACAGACTTGCACCGGACGTATAGTAGGTTGGGAGTTTCATTCCCCTATATCATTTGGAGGTCTGAGATCGTTTTCCTATATCATTTGGAGGTCTTCTGCTGAGATCGTTCCCCTATATCAATTCCAGTATCTAGATGTATGAAATAAAGTCGTATCGATTTAATAAGCATAGAATAACATATTGCTAATGTACTTATCTAGTCTTTTATTATCATTGTAATACAATTGCTATTTGCAGTTAGTTATGATTTGTTTTTTATATTACTGATGCTCTAAACAGGAAATAAATTGTAGCTTCAGATACTTGTATAGCTTCATGCTATCTTGCCCCTGCAATTTAGGTTCATATTACATCAGTTAAATAAACAGGAAGAAAATTTTCAAATGGGAAGGGGAAGAAAGGAGGGGAAAGAGGGAAGCAAAGGAAGAGAATAAGGATAAAAAAGAAAAAAGAATGGAAGGAAAACAATAGGAACAAAGTTTATAAAGGAATAGAGGAAGAAAGGTTGAAGGAAAGGGAAAAAAATGGGGAAGAATAAATAAAATATAATATGTACACATACAAATTTCCAATATCGAATGTGATCATTATGTATATCAAAAGTGTAACAATAAAATTGATTTAAAAAAGAAAAATTCCTTACCTTTCAGAACATGTACTACTGTGTATATGTGTTTGTTTTTATTTGGTGAAACTGTCACACAAAGTTATTAATACAAGTATAGAGTTCAGTTTTTGAAGTGAATTTTTGAAATAAAATAAGCTATTTTACATTTAAATAAATAAACAATGATTTTTTTTAATATTCTGGCCTGCTCTGCTTTTATTTTGAAGAGAAAATGGACTCATGCTCTGTACTGGAAACTTCCTAATCAATAAGCACTCTTACATTATGAGGGCCAGACCTGGGAAGAAAATGATAGCCACATATTTGCTTTGATCATCCAGAGGACCCAGAATGAATAGAGAAAAATAATAATGTTAGAAATACAGAATTCTACACAATATTCACAAAAGTGATGATAGAATGTGATGCACCACATGCAGGTAGTTGTAAATACAATATTGAAGTTAGCTAATACTTTTTCTTCACTGTATTATGCCACAATATATTTTCTACTAGTTTGGCCTTTCTCATGACTTTAATGACTTATATATCAGAAGCATGGCACTAAGGTTTTAATAAGAATCAAGTATTTGGAGGACTTGTTAATAACAGTTTTAAATAATACAGTTATGTACTCATCATAGGCTATATAAAAGTAGAAATATATATTACAAGAATATTTAGCAGAATAATAAAAACATTAAGCATTGTGGTAGACATTAAGGAAACACTATAAAAATAGCAATGTTTACAATTGAAATTTTTTAGGTATGATATTTAAATTTTTCCTTGAGTGTTAAGAGGTGGAATGAGGTTGTAGACAGAGGAAACAACAAATGCAAACACGCTGAAGATAAAACTTACTTGGATCTGTGTGGTTTGAGCATAAGCAATAATTTTTAGAGTGACATGAGATGAAAAAAATCCCAATCATTATGATGAATAAAACTGAGATCCAAGACAGAAACATTGTATCCCAAGGGCAATGAGGAACAGAATGAGATCCATGAATCACATAACTAATTTCTTACTTAAAGATGTTGAATTTATTGCTGTTTTGCAAATCTTACTACACCAATCTAGGTTATAGAGCCAAACATCAGCTTCAATTAGAAACTTGTTAGAAATGTGGGATCTTTAGACCCATTTCAGTCCCACTGAACTAAAATCTGCATTTTAACACTTTCATAGGAAATTTTTGCACCTCAGACTATGAGAAGAATTGATCTAAGACACTACTCTTTGAGCCCAGTGATTTTGTGTCCCTATGGACTAGAAGCTATCTCAGCCTTTGGCTTATTTCACTGTATTCATATGTATTTATATGTGCTGTGTCACATATCTCCAATTTGCATTCCCATTTTGGGCTCTTCCTTATCTTTTGAAGTATGCTGTCAAGTGATTGCCTCATAAAGAGTTCTGTAGTGGTAAAGTTCACTTTTTCTTGATCAAAGTATTGTGTGCTTTAACATTCAATAGTAAAAAAGTGATTTTTCTATTGAACTTTAATGACAACTCTCTGTTCTTTTATAATCTAATGTTTTTACAAGTAGTCTATTTTTCTAGACTCTGACATGTTATGATGGTAATATTACCTTGCTCCATTGTAAATATTTTTTTCACCTTTTCTCTGGAAATCTTTATAATTTTTTCTTTATATTTATTATTATTATGTGGTAGTAATAGTAGAACCAGGAATGTTTTTCTCAAGTCCATGTCGGTATTTTCCTTACAACCTTGTTTAATTTTTATTCATTTTTCTTTCTAGAACTTTTAGTTGTTCAATGTTAAATATTTTTATCCCTGGTATTTATTAATTACTTTGCCTTTCAATAAATAAAAACAGCCATTTAGATATATGAAGTAGTCTAATAACATATGCTTCAGTGTTTTCAAAATTTGGATTAACACACACTTTCTTTTCACAATGATCGCACAGATATCAACATGAGATAATGATGAAGTGGGACTAAAACAAGATAACTCTATAACCCGTGCTTTATCAAGCATCCTTCTCATCTCTCACACATATTTGCTGCTAATTTACTAATGACAGTGTTAGTATGTTGTAATATGTCACTTAGTGGAAAAACTTATGAAAATCCTCATTGAACTTCTATTTCCTAAGAGCAACCACTTAAAAGTGACCCTCACCTTTCAGAAAGAATATATGTAGGCACAACTTTCAGACACAAAGACCAATTACAAAAATAAAGTTTATGTCTAATGCTGTCTTACTGATATTCCCCACCATTTCATAGAGTATGTATGTTTCATTCCTGTAATTAATAATACAATCAGCTTCTTCATCTATAGGTGAGGTCCTGATCAGATCATATTGACAGAAGGTTTTTTCCTTAAGTGAAATTAAAAACTTTACTTCACTTTATAACTATTATATTGGATCTTAAACTACCCATTTGAATTAAGGTTATTTTTTTCTATGTTTGAAATTATTTTCACTACACACATCTCATTGATTCAAGGAAATCCTCTTCAACCTAGAAATTTATACTCTGTATCTCTGACTCATGATGTAAAATTTAGCCATTTTATGTGTCTTTGTAGAGTCATTAGTATTATTTTTCTGTTCCAAAGGATTCTTACTTCAAGTGTGTGAATGTGTATGGTACTTGAATATCTTCAGGGAGAAAATGACTCACATTAAAGTGTTTCCATTGTTGACAACAATGAATTTTCAGAGCCAGAACAGCCACAAGGAAGGAATCTGAAAGAGATTCTGGATGATCAAAGTACACAGCTAGAAATTCACCTTACAGAAAGCATTTATCCTAATGACGATAGGGTCCACATAAATCACCACACTAATTTTGACTCGAGATACTTTATATGTGTGTGTATTTATATATACGAACTATTTCATAACATTTCTCAGATTATTATTTATGGGAAAATTCTCTCCGCATGGTTCATATGGAAGCCATTTAGAAAATAGATTTTGAATTCTTGCCACTAAGAATACTAAAAGCTATTTTAAAATTGTAATTTTAAAACATAACTTCATACATTGCAATAGTTGTGCGATTAATAGCATTACTTCCCATTGTCATTTTATTATTCAATATATGTGACTAAGTTGCCTGTAGCAATGAAATTTATCCTACATATGTATTTCATAAATACTAATCAACTTTTAAAAGAGCAAGAACAATCTCTCTTTATAATATATTATCTGCTGCTGACTTTCTAATTGAACGTTTCACTGGATGATTTTTCTATTTAGGGGGATTTAATTTCACCTCCTCGATGATTATTAACATGGTTATTGATATAAATCTCTAAGGAAGCAATATTTCTGTAAATCAGATAGCTTATATTAATGTGCATTTTAGTAAAATTTTTTCTTACTATGTTTGGGAAATTATGAACATGGAAGATACTTTGAAATCAATATCTTATGTATTCATTAATCAATGAGAGTCATTTTAATGTCTATTAAATTACTTTCATCATTTTGTGATCAGAGATCAAGACTTTGCTACCTTTTAGACTATTGATTTTAAATCAGGAAATTACTACATTAGTTTCTTTGACTAAAAACAGATGATTCATTCATCTATAGAAATAAAGACTCCTAGTTTGTGAAGATTTGCTCCTATAAAATATAGGATCACTTTTGTCCATCTTTTTAAACAATAGTCAGGTATATGCAGCCACTGTGGATGGAATATTAATTCCAAAATTTAGATTGAATTTTAATTGCCATTGCAACAGTATTCATGGGAGGGTTGAGAAGTGATTATGTCATGAAAGCTTTGCATTCATGAGTGGACTAATGGCACAATAGGGGTATAGTTAGTGGATTGAGTACTTGATGGAAAGTATCAATTTGGACATTTTTTTCTCCTTTTTCTTGAGAGTTTTCAGGACTTTTTGCTATATCATGACATAGCAGAAAAAGTTCCTACCAGATATATAGCCCCAGTCCTTGACTACAACTCTACAACACTTTTTTTTTATAGTTTAGTCTCTGACAGTCAGGTGTATCCACAAAATGAAAAGTCAAGGTAACAAAAATATGGTTATAGTTTATGAATAATAGATGTATTAAAACTTGTTGATCTATGCAATGTTTAATTTGTGACATCTATAGTTTACCCAATATTTGTTTAGATGCTACAAATTATGAAAGAAAAAAACATGCAGTTAATGTCTTCATGCATATTATGGCATTTAGGAGCAAAATTAGTGTGGATTAATTAAAATTTAATCAGATAACTAGCTGTTAAACTGAACTAAAAAGGATACTTGGCAATCATCTGGCAAATTTAGTGTAAGAGGATGGGTAAACAAAAGTTTCCCTCAAAGGAGATAATGTAAAGATTTCTTCATATTTTGCCAAAATTCAGCATATTCTAGAAAGATAGATTTGTTTCAATGAAGAGTAATGTAAAATGAGAAAGAAATTTGGAGATGAGAACAGACTCTAGTTTGAAAGGACAATGTATGGCATAAACAATGAAATGCCACTAACTGCATTTTCCAAATAGGTGCAGCACATACTAATTTATGATTTTAAAATGTGACAGTGGGTATAGAATAGATAACAACTTCTAGCAAAAGAAATAAACTCTGGAGAAATGTGATTTTGTTGAATACTAGAAGATAAAATGATGATAAAAAGTTGGGATGGTTTCAAAATACACAGAAGATATACTCAGCAAGGTTAAGGCACATTGTAAATGGACTTATGGATAGTGAAAGACAATAAGGTATTTGCAAAGTGAATTGGTGACACCTTGGAGTCAGGTATCATTTTAAATAAGTGATAGTCATAGTCTTAGGATTAAAATCTAGGAAAATTTTGGTAATATTTAATCAAGTAAGAGTTTGGCATGCAAAGACAGGAATCAATTAAAGATTCCATGACAAAACCTGCAGATGAAACTGAATGAAGTAGAAAGAAAATCAAAAGAGTAAGATATTTGTTATCATAAAACAACCAATGAAGACCAACCTTTAGAATAAAAAGTATAGTAAAAGGCATCAAATGCTATGGAGAAAGCAAGAAAATTACAAATATGAGCTGAAATGATCTTTAAGCATGAAGAAGTTTCAGAAGTTTATAGCAAAATAACCATCCTTTGAAGAAGGAAGATCAATAGTTTGGATGAGATGATGAAATACTGAATTACAAGAATATGGTTTTTTAAGTAAAATGTTAAGCTTTCAAGAGTTTGTGGTAGAGAGATTGGGCAGTTATTGTGCTAGATTTTAATTAAAAATATTTGAGCATCCTTAAATACTCATGAGGCGACATATGTAATTAGAAAAAGTCTGAAGTGAAATCAATAACTTGAACTTGTCATTAAGAACATTAATAAAAGACACTGTGCAGCCCAGGGAGAATAGAGAAGAAAATAATAAATTAGAAAAGAATGTCATCTTCGCCTTGTGAGGAGAAAATAAGTACATGTGTAAGCAGAGATAGTTTTGTGTATTTGTAGAAACAACATCTTGAGACTATTTTCCCACCTGTAAACTAGGAGATAAGTATTTCAGAGAACAGATTTCAAATACTTCAAAATAATGGAGTAATATGAAATAATGCTTAACTCACACCCACTTGGTTAAATTTTTGAAAACTAATAATATTTAATGTAAATATGAATGTAGAACAGCTGTGGATCATTGCTATCCTGTACACAGAATGTAAAGAGATATAATTGCATTAGAAAACTGGAAGTTCATGTAAATTTAAACCTATAATTTTGTATCTATACCCACAGATTAATAGATATAAATTATATTTTCCTTCAATGAACTGTCATTTAACAATGAAGAAAAGCACACTTTGATGCAAGCACCAACTTTGATGTATTTTCAAAAAGATTGCCTCATAGGGCCGGGAGTTTGGCTCAGTGCCTTAAGCGCCTGTCCGGGCAGGCGCGAGGTTGTGAGTTCAATCCCTGGTGCCGCAAAAAAAAAAAAAAAAAAAAAAAAAAAAAAAAAAAAAAAAAAAAAAAAAAAAAAAAAAAAAAAAAAAAAAAAAAAAAAAAAAAAAAAAAAAAAAAAAAAAAAAAAAAAAAAAAAAAAAAAAAAAAAAAAAAAAAAAAAAAAAAAAAAAAAAAAAAAAAAAA
>RJWM01007861.1:0-63402 GCA_004363535.1 Dasyprocta punctata | reverse complement strand
TCAAAGTAAAGTAATGAAACGCAAAAGAATATACACAATATTCTTCCATATATTTGCATTTCTATGATAGAGCAGACAAAATGGGTCACTGATAATGGAAATCAAGAAGTGATTATGTCAAAGAATTAAAAGGTTGTAGTCAAATCTCAGGAAAAGAAATAGTGGCAGAGAGAGAGAAAAAGAGAGAGAGTGTGAGAGAGCATACACTGCAAAACAACGATGTGTTTTTCATTTGTCATAGCCTCTAGAAAGTAGCATTTTATTCCCTGTTTTTATGAGTTTGACTTTTAAATATTTTATATACGTGAAATTATATAGATTTTGTCCCTCTGAAATTTGCTAATTTCACCTGGTATAACTTCCTTCAGGAGTAATTATGCTGTCACAAATGGCAGAATTTGTGTCTTTTTAAAGACAGTGGGATATTCTACTATATTTCTATACCTCATTTGTTTTATCTTTTCATATGTCAAAGGACATTTTGTGTGTATCTCAATTACTGTGAAAAATATGAGAGTATAAATGTATTTTAATAAATAAGATGGTATTATATAATTTCAGATCAGAAAAAATGACAAATTTCATGTTTAACATCTTTACTACAATCAATGAATAAAAGCATACAGTGAAAGTTTTGAAAGTATGTTTTTTTACTTAATTTTGATAATATTACTGAAAACGAAAATATATGTTCAAATTCATCAAATTGTATACATTAAACATTTGCAATTCTTTTGTGGATTAAAGAAGCCTCAATAAAGTTGTTAAAGAATGCGCATGATTTACTAATATTAGAAATGAAAGAGGTGACATCACTACAGATATAGATATTAATAACAAACTTTATGATCAACTCTATGATGTATAATACAAACAAATCAATGAACGTGATATACCATATTGATAGAATTAAGGACAAAATATGATAATTTCAATCAATGAAGAAAATCATATAACATTCAGTATTCCTTCATGTTTGTATTTGATTATATTTTTTCTGAGGAGATTATGTTCAGATGATGGCTGTTGTAGTGTGGGTCAGATGGCCCCAATTAAGCCTCATGTAATCATGGAAAGGGATGAGTCTGGCATTTGTGATTGGCTTGTTGTCTAGCACTGGGATTGACGATATGAGTGTTGCACTCACCCAGAGGTGGAGCCAACTTACAGTGTAAGAGCAGGAAGAAGGTGAGTCTTGTTCTCTCTTGCTGGGCTCACACCTTGTAGTTTGCAGTCACCATGAATGGCTGCCCAACCATGCCATGCTGCCTTGGAGCCAACTGAGTGTGGATTGAAACTCCTGAGAACTGTAGGGAATAAACCTTTCCTTCACTAATTTTGGGCATCTGGTATTTTGTCTCAGGAATGAGAGAAAATTAACTAAGACCATGGCTATATAATAAAGTGTATGTAAGTTCAATTCTACAGAAATATTTTTAATATAAAGTCTCAAAGTTAATGAAAATCACTGAATTATATGAATAGATTTACAAAATTATAAATTTTTAGGAAATATTAAGTCCCTTTGAAAATTCTGCAAAGTGAGATTCTTAAAGAAATAAAAAAAAGTATGCATGAACAGAATTTCCTACTGGAGAAAAAATTTAGTACCTTTTTGTGAATATTGCCTAAACAACTACACATAAATTTCATTGTGATTTATATAGTCTTGAAAGTGTTATTTTATAGTATTTTTATGGACTTAACTCACTAAAAACTGATAGTCCTAAAATAAAATAGTAGAAAACAAAAAATGTGGATATCATATATTATTAACTTAAAAATATAATTTTTGTAGATTATATTTAGAGATGAAATTCTCTAGACATTTATTTTCATGTGTGGAAAAAAATTACTAAAATGTAATGATAGTTATAATAAGATCAAAAAAATAACACCATAAGAACAAATAATTTCAGTAAGAATGGGCAAATGTACACACTATCAAGAGACGAATTACAAATGGTTTGAGGAAATATAAATTAGTAGAGTCATGATGGAAATTAGTGTGGCGATTTCTTAAAAAATTAAAGGGAGAGCTATCATTAATCCATCTGTATTACTCCTTGGCATATAAACACAGGATTAAAATCAGCAGAACAAAGAAATACTTGCATACATATTATTGTAGCGTTCCCAATAGTCAAACCATACACTCACCCCAGAGGCTGGTCAATGAATTAGTGGATATATCAAAATATTATATTTTATGCATTAAATTATTTGTTTATATATATATATATTAGTCATAAAATAGAACAAAACTAAGTCATTTATAGGAAAGTGGGTGAAACTGGAAATTGTAATGATAAGAAAATGAAGCCTGATTCAGAAAGACTAGTGCTATGTATTATCCTTAATAAATAGAATCTAAAAACATAAAGAAGACATAAAATAGAAGAAAGACAATTAGACAAGAAGAAAGTCATAAAGGGAAGTTGTGACGAGGGAAGTGACACAATGGTTATGACAAAAATATGTTATGTGTATGTATGAAAATTAATGTGTTAATAGAGTGTGTATTGAAAAAAATAACAAAATTTAACTCTATAAAATGTACTGAATATAGGTAATCACTGAATAGTGCACTTTGTAATGTTACTAAATGAATTCTGAAGTTTTCATCACAAAAATATTAAATATTTTATGTTCTAGTTATGTAAATTAGTTCCATTTATTCTACATTGTATTAAATAAATACTACTACTTTGTCCTCTGTAGATGTATACAGCTATAAATTTCCAGTGTATATTTGTTAAAAAGCTTCTCCTTCTAAGACAGTAAGATTGGACAGGGAACACAGAATGTAATTTTGAAAGACAAAAGAGACCAAACTGAGAAAAATGTGGTATATAATCCTCAGCACTGTAGCATAAAAGATTCTTCCTCATTTTGCTTCAGATTGCCTGTGTTAAAACTATTTTAGGCTTGCTTTTATTTTTGCCCACAAGATTCAGGCTTAATATACTTGAGATATTACTCATTTCTTATCCAATACAAGTGCTATGTTAATGCTATTCACATGAGCAGGTTTTTTAAGGACAATGTAATTTTGGTTTTCATTTGTTTACTTTTTCATTTTCTTCCTTTCCCTTTCTTTCCTTCTCTCTCTCTCTCTCTCTCTCTCTCTCTCTCTCTTTTTCAACATGGTTTTGCTATGAAGTCAGTAGGTAGCCAGGGCTGGCCTCGGCTACCAAACACTATCACAACTGACATATGTCACCACAACTAGCTCAGGGCCAGCATCCTTTTGACTGTTGACCTGTTTTCTGCCTTATAACTTATTTTTCCCTCCAGTTTTCATTCTATGCCTATGATTTAATATATCCAAATATCATCACTGTCCTTAGACAAAAGTTTTTATACTTTAAAGAAATTATGGGATACATGCATTGCTATTATTAATGTTCATGTCATTATGTTTTTCATGTAGAATTTGAGTCATTGTAAAGCAAATACCCACATGAATAATTATTTTAACAAAACAACTTTAAGCAAGTTGTTATTATTCAAAATTCTCAAATATGATGATAAACTTAATTCTATAAAAGTCAATATGCTTCTCAAATTGATAAATTCAGATCTGAGAATTTATAATGCACAAGTTAATAATTAGTCATTATTATCATGGTAACAATATGTGTATAGCAGTGCATGCAAGGATTACTAATAATGATATACTAAAATGATGCTAAATATTGTATAATGATTTATATAACCAAGATAGAGAATAAAAAATTAATGAAATGGAAATATTATCAATACTATCATACTGTAATATAGAAGAGTATCGCTTTTTAACATTATTTTTTAAATGTTCAGGTTTAGATTTAAAATAATATTGACTAGCAATATATATTAAATTTCTTAAACACTTAATATATATTTAGTTATGTTTCCTACATAGTTCCCTGACATAAAAAGTACAATATTGTTGTAGTCAGGATTTGCAAGGAAATGATTTAAGACTGCACATATAATTTATAGGATTATTTTATAACTCTCACCCAAAGAGTCAAATGGAAAGGAGTGCAAGATCTGTCCACACATGAAAATCACAAAGAATCCAGCTGATGGCCTGAATCCAATGGTGGTGTTCTCCATGAGTCCGGCTTGTGGCCTAGAACACATGACAATGTCTCCAGAAAATCTGTATTAGGAATCTGCACTGGGAAGGCTCAAAGGTCAGTGGTGGAAGCTTGAAAATCTGTGCCAGATGGCTGAGGGATCTGCACTGGAGCTAGGAAGTGATGCTCAAGGTAAGGTTCAGAGCTGCCCCAAAGAGAACTACATCCATATTCAGTGACAACAAAGACCGTAGGTCCTCTGAAGATGATAACAACCGAGTACATGTTAGGAAAGTCAGTGTGACAAACTTCTCCAGGAGGATAAACAGCACACCATTTTTCCCTCCAGTTTTTATTCTATATTGTTGGAAATAACCTCAGGTTGGCCTTCTTTATCAGAACTACACTGATTCAGTTCAGATGGGCATTACAAGTTGACCATTAGTTAATTCACCACAGATATTTTATATTCAAGAAATTGGAATCATGCATATTATTAGCAACTTGCCTGTAACAACATTTCTGTAGTATAATGCATAACTATAAATTTATCCAAATTTATAAATGAAATAGCTAAATTTTAAAATAAAAATCAAATTTCCCAAAATGTATTCTGTAATATACTTATAGATTATGTATTCTCTAATAATTTAGAAAATATTGCAAGATGAGTGAAGTATTTTAATGATTAGCAAAATTTATCTTAGCAGTGTGGAATAAAAACTCAAAGATTATCTATCTAAAAATATTCGTATTCTTAATGTGTCTTCTTTTATTACTGATGCATACTTTTAAACAGTTGTTTCAATGAAATTAACATTGCTATGAGGCCTTTTATTGTGGTTCTTTGCATGAGAAAATTCTTATACAATATTATATCTTTTCATGTTTGTAATAATTATACCACTTAAATTAAAAAATTTCCCAAAGGTATATAGAGACACTAATTGTCCAAGTCAAGTAGGAACTAAATATTAATATTGAAGATCAAAATTTGTACTAGTGGCTTTGAGTCTCGAACTTTTCCTGTTAAAATAGCGACATTATCATTCTTAAAATTCTTGAGAAAAGTAGTATACAATAACTATTTTAAACACAATAGCTATGATCTTAGTAAACAAGGCTATATAAGTTCATTGAAGAAAAACCTAGTATGTATAATCAGAAATGTCTAAGTTGATGCCACCTAGACTATATTAAGTCATTACACTATGAAAATTTCAAAGTATAAGTTAACTACTAACCAAAGAGTTTTAAATTATCTTTGTATCTCCAGTGGATGCAATATAAGATGAGGGCAAAAGTATAGCTGATTTTGCTCAAATTTAGTTTTTAATCTACGAAGCTAATAACAATAAACCAGATGCCCTAATTTACTTAATTCATTTGATGAAATTAGTTTCTGTTAAAAAATTATGACAAAAATTTTGTCCTGAATAATTCAATCCACAAAAATAAGAAAAATTTCATGATGCTAGTGGTTTAAATTATATTTATATATGTATATGTAACAAAATATATTTTCTACTTGTAAAATTCATATTTGTGCACTTATTTGTGTATATATTTGTATATACAATGTAAAAGTAATGTATTTATTGTATATTTTTATTTAAGAGAAAAAAAGACATAAGAAAGACAAAAAGCAAAAGGAGCAAACAAGTGACTAGAGTAAATGCACAACAGTAACATGATAGGTTTAAAAACAGGATGATAGAAACTTGACAATGGTTGCAATATTGTGTATTATTACCTTCAAAATGGTTGTTTACATTAACAGATGTAGACATGTAAAATTGATCTAATCATATGAGTATTAACCGTTCTTTCTCAAAAACGAATACATTGAGCAGTATGTTCATTTTAGTTATCTTACCTATGCATATATAGAGATTTATATCGTTTTCCTTTTTCCTTCCCTCTTTCCCCCTTTCCCTTCCCAATTACTTTTGATCTTTGAGCAGTTTTTTATCCGTACATCGTTTTCATTGTATATTTTGGATCATGTATACTTTTTCATTTTCTTACACTAGGGAGACAATACAGTATTTACACATGTGGGTTTGATTTATCTCACTTATGAATATGGTCTCAAGTCATGTCCATTTACTTATAAAAGTCTCAATACAATCTTTCTTGATAGCTGAGTAGTACTCCATTGTATAAAAATACTACATTTTTTTATCCATTCCTTGATTGATGGGCACTTGGGTTCTTTCCAAGATCTGGCTGTTATAAATTAGGTTGCTATAAACATGGGTGCACAAATACCACTGTGGTATGATGTTTTCAATTCTTCTGGGAAAATGCCTAGAAGTGGGATAGCTGGGTTGAATGGGATCTCTAATCTAGCTTCTTGAGGAATGTCCACACTGATTTCCACAGTGGTTGCACCAGTCGACAGTCCCACCAACAGCGGAGAAGTGTTCCTTTTTCCCCACAGCCCCTCCAGCATTTGTTGTTGATTGACTTTTTAATCTTGGTCATTCTCTTTAGAGCGAGATGGAATCTCAGGGTTGTTTGAATTTGCATTTCCCGAATGAACATTGATGTTGAACATTTTTCATATATTTATTTACCATTTGTATTTCTTTCTCAGAGAAGTGTGTGTTCATCTCAGATGCCATTTTTTGGATTGGGTCCTTGACTTTTAGGGGCCTGATTTCTTTTAATTCTTTATATGTTTTAGATAGAAGTCCTTTGTCTGATGGACAATTGGCTAAGATATTTTCCCAGCTCGTGGGTTTTCTTTTCACTCTGCTGGAGTTTTTTTTTTTTTGAGATACAAAAAATTTTTAGTAAGATGAGATCCCTGTTGTTGATCCTGGGAAGTGTTTTCTGTGCAATTTGATTTTCATTCATGAACTCTCTCCCTTCTCCTATCTCATCAAGATTTTTATCTACTTTGTCTTCTAGTAAGTTCAATGTCTCTGTTTTAATATTCAGATCTTTGATCCATTTTGACTTTATTTTAGTGCATGATGATAGACATGGATCCAGTTTTAGTTTATGGCATATAGAAAGCCAGTTTTTCCATTACCATTTGGTAGAGAGGCTATCTTTCTTCCAATGAACATGTTTGGCCCCTTTGTCAAAGATGAGTTAGATAACTGTGTTTGTAGTTATGGCTGCATCTTCTAATCTATTCCATTGATCTTCAGGTATGTTTTGATTAAGGTACCATGCTGATTTTATCACAGTGACTTTATAGTATAGCTTCAAGTCGGGGATTGTGATGCCACCTGCCTTACTTTTGTGACCCAGAATTTCCTTTGCTATTCTAGGTCTTTTCTGGTTCCAGATGAATTTCAGGAATGCATTCTCTAGCTCTGTGAGGTAGGAATGTGGTATTTTGATTGGAATTGCATTAAATCTGTATAAAAATTTTTTGAGAATGGACATTTTCACAATGTTTGTTCTTCCTATCCATGAACAGGGAATATCTTTCTATTTTTGGAAATCTTCTTTGATTTCCTTTGTCACAGTACTGTAATTTTCACTGCATACATCTTTTACTTCCTTTGTTAGATTGATTCTTAAGTATTTAATTATTTTGGATGTTATAGTGAAGGATGTAGTTTCCCTTGCTTCACTCTCACTGACTTTGTTGTTTGTGTGCAGGAATGCTATTGAGTTTTGAGTGTTCACCTTGTATCCAGCTACATTACTGAATTTGGTTATTACTTCTAGAAGTCTTCTAATGGATTTTTGGGGGTCTTCTATGTAGAGTATCATATCATCTGCAAATAGTGATAATTTTGCTTCTTCCTTTCCTATCCTTATTCCCTTTATTTCTTTCTCTTGTCTAATTGCTCTGGCTAATATTTCCAGAACTATATTGAATAGGAGTGGTGATAATGGATATCCTTGTCTTGCTCCTGATTTTAGGTTGAAGGTTTTCAGTTTTTCTCCATTGAGTAAGTTGTTGGCTGTTGGTTTATGATATATGACTTTTATCAGGTTGAGGTAGAGCCATCTATTCTGGTTTTCTGTAGGGTTTTTATCATGATTTGTTGGTGGATTTTGTCAAAAGCTTTTTCTGCAACTATTGAGATGATCATGTGATTATTGTCCTTGGCCCTGTTGATATGTTGTATTACATTTATTGACTTGTGTATGGTGAACATCCCTGCATTCCTGGGATGAATCCCACTTGATCGTGGTGTATAATCTTTCTGATATCTTGCTGTATTCTATTTGCCAGTATTTTATTGAGGATTTTTGTATCTATGTTCATTAGGGAGATTGGCCTGTAATTTTCTTTTTTGGTTGGGTCTTTCTCTGGTTTTGGCATTAGGGTAATACTTGTTTCCAGGAATGAGTTAGGGAGACTTGCTTCCCTTTCAATTTCATTGAAGATTTTGAGGAGTGTTGGCATTCAGTCTTCCCTAAATTTGTTGTAGAATTCATCAGTGAATCCATTAGGGCCCAGGCTTTTCTTTCTTGGTAGGGTTCTAATTACATTTTCAATTTCATTAGCTGAGGTTGGGTTATTCAGTAGTTTTACATCTTCTTGATTTAGTTTTGGTAATTTATAGGTTTCTAAGAATCTGTTCATTTCTTCTGTGTTATGGAATCTATGTGAGTAAAAGTTTTCAAAGTAGGTGTTGATGATCTTCTGTATTTCCACAGGGTCTGTAGTATTTTCACCATTTTCATTTCTTATTGCATGAATCTGAGTTTTTTCTTCCCTCTTTTTGATAAGGCTGACTAGGGGTTTATCAATTTTATTTACTCTTTCAAAAAACCAACTCTTTGATTCATTTATTCTTGGTATCGTTTTCTTAGTTTCAATTGCATTAATTTCTGCTCTGATCTTCATAATTTCCTCCCTTCTTTGGGCTTTTGACTTGACTTGCTCTTCTCTTTCCAGAAGTTTGAGATGAAGCATTAGGTTGTTTATGTGTGTTCTTTCCATTTTTCTGATGTGGGAGTTTAATGCTATAAATTTCTTCCTGAGGACTGCTTTCATTGTGTCCCACAGGTTCCTGTAAAATGTATTTGCATGTTCATTCTATTTTAGATATTTTTAAATTTCTTCTTTAATTTCTTCATTGAGCCATTGATTGTTTAGGAGAGTATTATTTAATTTCCATGTGTTTATGAGGTTCTTGTGGGGTTTTCTTGTCATTCATTTCCAATTTTACTGTGCTATGGTCAGATAATATGCATGGAATTATTTCAGTTCCTTTGCATTTACGTAAGCATTTTTTTGTGCACCAGAAAGTGACCTATTTTAGAGAATGACCTGTGTGTACCTGAGAAGAATATGTATTCTGATGTTGATGGGTGGAATACTCGGTACCATCTACTAGTTCCATTTGTTCATAAGTTTCATTCAGTTCTGTCATTTCTTTGCTGATTTTTTGTTTGGTTGATCTGTCTCTCTGTGACAGTGGGTTATTAAGGTCCCCTGTTATAACTGTATTATTGTTTATTTTCTTTTCATGTGTGTTAAGAATTGTCTTACATAGTTGGGTGCTCCAATATTCGGTGATTATATATTTATGATTGCAATCTCTTCCTCTTGAAGTTTTCCCCTAACAAGTATGTAGTGATCTTCTTTATCTCTTTTGATCATTTTTGGTTTGAAGTTCACATTGTCTGCAAACATAATAGTTACCCCTGCTTTTTTCTGGGTTCCTGTTGCATGGAGTATTGTTTTCCAGCCTTTGATTTTTAGTCTGTGAATTTCCTTTTGAGTGAAGTGTGTTTCTTGTATACAACATATTGTTGGGTTTTGTTTCTTAACCCACTCTGCTAGTCTGTTTCTTTTTATTGGTGAGTTGAGACCATTTACATTGATTGATATAACTGGTATGTACTGGCTCATCCCTGTCATCATATCTTTCTGTTGTTGATTTTCTACATTTTCTGTTTAATTATTTGCCCTGCTTAGTGGTTTCTTTGTAGTTATCTTTGTCTCTTTCTAGAATGTCTTTCAATACTCCTTGTAGTGTTGGTTTGGTGGCAATAAATTTCTTCAGTTGTTCTTTGTCATGGAAGAATCTTATTTCTCCATCAATTTTTAAGGATAGTTTTGCAGGGTACATCAATCTGGGTTGAAAGTTGTTTTCTTTCAGGATTTGAAATTCTTCACTCCAAGCTCTTCCTGACTTAAAGATTTGTGTTGAGAAGTCTGCCATGTTTCTGATAGGCTTTCCATCATAGGTGATCTGTTTCTTTTCTCTTGACAGCTTTTAGTATTTTGTTCTTGTGCTGTATTTCTGATACCTTATTATTATATGTCTGTGTGAGGATTTATTTTGGTTGTGGTTAATTGGGGTTCTGTATGCCTCATTTATATGCATATCAGATTCTCATCCAATGTTTGGAGAATTTTCTGCTGTTTTTTCTCTGAATAGTCTTCACAGATCATTAGTATTGACCCCTGCTTTTTTATTTATGCCTATTAATATTATGTTATTTCTCTTGGCATCATCTTACAGCTGTTGAATTGTTGTTTCTTGGTTCCTTATTATTTTTAAGAGATCTTTTCTTTCGTGATCTTAAACTCCCATGCTGCCTTCAAGGTCTGAGATTCTATCTTCACTTCATTCAAGTCGTTTTTCAAAACTTTCATGAAATTTTTCCTTTCCTGCATTTCCCTTTGAATCTGTTTCGTACATTCTATTTGTGTCTTACATTGTTCATTCAAAGTTTCCATCATTTTCTCATGTTCTTCTATTTTTTATCTTGGTTTTCTTTAGATACATATAGCATTCCTTTCATAATGATTGTCGCTTCATCTTTTAGTTAGAGATTATTTCTGATTTGAGTTTCTCTATAGCATCCTGGAGTTGTTTCTTTACTGCATTTGCTATCATTCCAGAAAGTTCAGTTGTGTGACTTCCAGTGCCTTCCATTTCAGTGTCTCTTGGGTTTGTTCTCAGTGGCCTGAGGGATGAGACTGCCTCTTGGTTCTTTGTTCTGTCATTTTCTTCTGGGACCTGTGTGGCTTGGCAGTCAGCTTACCCATGAATTGTACTGGAACACTGTGTTGGGTAGAGCTTCAATCCTCCAATATCCCCTTGGCTATCTGGGGCACACCCCCAGATTATGGCACTGGACCCTTGTATTCTGTGGTTTGTGAGGCTGGCCACATGTTCCTCTGATGTACTTTGGTTGCTCTGGAGTGCTGGGCTATATGTCCTGCGAGTCTGGCCAGGAATTCCCCTGGTGTGTTGTGCTGAGACATGCGACTGGGTAGCGCTGGATTCTCTGTGCAGCTAGTGAGGGCACACTCATGGAGTGTACTTCTAGATCCTCTGCCTTACTGGGTGGGCGCTAAGACCTCCGGGACCCAGGCAGCTAGGTGGAGTGCACCCCAGAGTGTGGCATATAAATATAATTTATACCATATTTATATTATATTTGAATATCTGATTACTAGTTGCCAATATTTACAAATAAGATGTGATTGTACTGTGAGATTTTTAATTGTGAGATACTTGATAGTTCTTTCAGTGGCATAAATCTATAAATTGAATCATTGCAGATGTTAAATTATATTCATAACTTGTTACTAGTGCAATATAGACCTTAGAATTGTGTAGGAGTTTGATAAGGAAAAATACTGAAGATAAATATAATGGCATTACTCTAGAATGTGTCATTGGTTAATTTGCAAATTCATTCTTTATAAAAAAACATTTTAATAGATACTAGTTTGTTTCATTTATAGTAGTAGCTTCTCTTAATTCATGAAAAATCAAATTTTGTGCTTTTATCTGTTTCTTCTCTCTAAAAATCTTTCTGTATCATGTATTCTGACTACTTTTATTAAATGATGAAGACTGTATTAGCTTTTATTTTTCCATTATTATTTTGTCATGAAATTTTTTTATTTTAGAACACATATAACCATTAATTTAATGACTGAATCTTTTGTCTTTCAAGTGTTTTCATAGTTTTATGTCTCACACACACACGCATATATAGATACATACTTTTGAAACATAAAGTTTATCTTTCACAGTGAACTCTGTGTTTCATTAAATCACAGAGTCATATATCAAGTAGCACAGTGTTTTCCAATGAATGCACAAATTCACGTCATGTTCAGTAAACCAATTTTTAAAATTATTTGAGTATTTTAGGTATTCAGTTTTCTCTCAGAAGTGTAGTCAGCTTTAATGCATGTGTACAATAGTAAAAAGGAAGTGACAAACTAAGTCATTATTTTTTACAAGACCTTCATGCTCTTCTCATTCTCTGCTATCCTGCTCTGGGTATGGAAGGAAGTCCTCTCTCTCTCTCTCTCTTACATGCAGCTGTCTTTGAGTAGAAGACAGAAACATCCACACTTGCCCACTAAGCACCTTGTGAAAAGTAAAACAATTTTTTGTCCATGGTTAATGATTTTCCTCCCTTTATCAAAGATCCTATTTTACAAAGAATTCATGTTCTGTCCTTTGTTCTATGGTACTGTGAAGTAGCAAAATGCCTTTTATGTATTAGAATTTGTAGTGGTAGGTTTTCTGACTATAAGGAAAGAAACCAAACATACAAGGAATTCCTCTTGTGCCAATGAGTCTCTCTAACTCTGGATCTGTATTATAAAAATACTGACATTTCCAATACTGGAAATCTAAACATCTTTCATATTTTGTTGATATATGGAAATTGATCTTTAAAAAAATTGTCAACATCATTTTTTTCTCTATATAAGAATTAGTGAGCATGATATTTCATGAAAATATTTATGCTCCATTGAATGCATCTATTTTTGGAGAACAGACTGATCTGCTTTAGCTTCTTAAGTGATAAAGTGGTTTTACAAAATAGTGAGATCTATGTGCCTTGACATCAAGCACATAAATGACAGCATTGTAATTACTTTCTGCAGCCACTTACACTATAGGCTATCAATCAACTGGAATGCATGATCCTGATTCAGCAACCCAGTTCAGCATTACTTTAGATGTTAGTTTTTAAAAAGGAGTTGTTAGCTTTCAAAGAGAATAATAAAATGTGCATTTCCAAAATGATTCACTGTACAATTCTGATCCTTTAAAACTTAAAAAAAAAACAGATCTAGATTTCTAGATAAGCACATTTCATTTCCATAACTGAATTCAAATAAAATATTTTTGCTTTAAAAAACATTAATTTTGGTTTCAGGTCTCTTGTATTCAATTGTTTACTTTAACCTCATTTCTCTCTCTCTGTTTCTGTCTCTCTCTCTCACTCACTCTCACTCTCACTCTTGCTCTGTGTCTCACTAGCCTGTTGCATTCTTGCCCTGCATCATGGAATATAGATATATCCCTTGAGAATTTGAAACTGCTTTCTACATCATTTATGTATTTATAATTACATGAATTACATTAAAGTTTTTCCCAAGAACACACTGTAATTTTCTATAAAACTGGGATAGTTGTACTATCAATTATCTGAACAAATACTATGTAAACAAAACTGTTATAAGCATAGCCTTTTCTCTAAAAATAAAAATTGTTGGAGACAGACTCTGGCTATACAGTTATATAGTTTAGACTGGTCCTGAATTGATCACAAAGCCCAGGTTGGCCTTGAGCATGATATGATCCTCCTCCTTCAGTTTCCTGAGTATTGGGATGATAGCTGTATGCCACCATGTTCAACTTAAAAAACAAATTTAATTTCAGATGACTTATGAAAGAATTTTCATTAAATACTATTATCAAGGAAGACCCCTTAGGCAGGGGTCTTCGTTAGGTTCACTTGCAGAGGACTCCTAAAGGGAGTGGCAAGAGGAGGGAGACACAGGGAACTCTGAAGGCATTCTACCTAATTTGATTCAATAGTCAGTACTTTTGTGCCTGTCACTAGGATCTAGGAGCCACTGGGAACATTTTGCTGGGTTCCTGTTACAATGAGATAGCCCACACAACACAGAGGGTCTGATTTCATGCATGTCTCAAGAAAGTAAAATAAGCCTCTCTGTGTTAAATAGTCAAACTAGAAATCCACACCTGTCTGAAATGGTGACTAAATGCTTAGACAAGTAATTTGAGATTTTAACTTTAAAATTTCACAATTTTATTCAAAAATAATTTTATCATACTTAAACACAGTGTAACGATATTCAAACATGACAAAATATAGTATTGATGCATCATGGAAAACATATTGTGGTGTTATGGCTTGCATCTAGATGTCCCCCCAAAGCCTCATGCAGTCATAGGTAGGGCTTTTTCAGAGGTGACTGGATCTAGTGTGTAATGCTTGGATTGATTCATGGTGAAATGTTAGAATTGAGGGCTTTAGGATTAATGGTGTGAGTGCTACTCTCCTTAAGTAGTTAGGATAAGATAAAAAGGGCAAAAAGATGCTGTTAAGGTCCCTTTCTTATTTTACTATCTTCTGGCCACCATCACTGTCTCTCCTCTGGGATGCTTCACTGCCACGTGCCACTCTGGCTTTGAGTCAGTTATGGAGTAAAACCTCTATGAACTATGAACTAAATAAGCCTTTCTTCCTTTAAACAGTGAGTGTTTTGGATATTTTGTTTCAGCAATGAGAAAAGTAGGTAAGACACTGCAGTAACTAAGGTATTGGAATGACATTCATTCAAAATTGGTAAAAGAAAGTGTAGGTAATATTGACTTACTAAATGCTTGGTAATGAAAGTACATTAAGATTTTCTGCCACTGATACTTGTGATTTTATTTGAATATAAGGTCCAATGTCTTATCATTGAATAAATATTAAGCATATTTGACCCTTAATAATTCTTCAGATTAACAAAATGGATAAAATAGTTGCTGAATATATTATTTTGTTGATTCTCTCTATAAATAGTTGAAATATTTTCAGTGTGAATAAAATCATGTTATTAATAATTGCTATTATACTTTGTGGTGAAATTGCATACTTCCTAGTTAAGTAGGTCATTTTCACACTTTTTAAAATACATTGTTATGTTAACAATAAATTATAATGATAATTAGCTATTTTTTTAAATTAATCTGAATTTTTATCCAAATAAAACTGGTCTTATACATCAACTCTTGAAAACCACAGAATTGGTGAACCTGAATTTTTTGTTCTCTAAGAAATTTGATGACTGTGAATTGTTTAGTGAATTGTAATTATGCTCCTTGTTTAATAATTACTATACGCTGTCAACATTACTGAAATTCATGTGAGACATTCAAAGTTAGGTACAAAAGTAATGATGAAGAACATTTTGAAAATCTGGAATGACCCATTTAAGCTGAAAGTACAACTACACCAACAGGCGAGAAGAGTATGCTTATATTAAAGTATTTCCAAAGCAAACTTTACAATGTGTAAAGTACCAGGGTAAAAATAGAAACACATTTTTTTAAATCATCAGTTTAGAATCATAATACAATAATCTTTCTAGCTGTTTTCTAGTACTTTCAAATTAATAATAAGTAGAGATGTATAGGACATACACAAACATAATGTATAAATGAATACCTTCATTTAATTTAACATAGACGAATTTTGCACTTAGGTGCCAAATTTTCCAAAATGATTTTTGTACAGGGGAAACTTTATTCGAATTTGACGTGCAAACAAATGACACACTCTTAGGTTTTATTGCCATAACCAAACCACTGAGTCTCAGTCAATATGGAGCAGAAAGCAGCTAAAACACAATCATGGCAGGCAAAAGTCAAGTAAAGCCAATAAGTGAAATGACAAATCCATCTAATCATGCTGTTTGATACTGCCACTCTTTTGTTTTGTTGTTTTATAAACTTTACATGTGGTGATGTAGAATATTGTGAACTCCATTTGATCCTATTGTTGGTTGATTTTAGAAATGAAAATGTAGTAATTATGATTAGCAAAACCTGATTTTTTGCAATTATGTCTTTAAATACAAAGTGTGATCAGGGTATACAATGGATGCCTAGATTTAAAAATTAAATTGCCACAAAGGATACATTGCTTTTAGTCTCCATTTCAATACTCCTCACCTGAAACACACACTTCCTGTGGTTCTTGCCATGTTCTGAAGCAGTTCTGGTAATGTACTTTCATGAGAGTAATTATGAGGTGTAGTCAAAGATATGACAAATTATTCTGCCAGAGTGCGATCCAATGGAAAGGCAGGTTCATAAAAATGCAATGCCTTTTTCTCTTGCACTTTATTCTCTGGATCTGGAATTGAGCAGTTTTAGACTGTTTGCTAACGTGAAACTGATCACAAAATGTAAGTGGTTTGAATTAATTCAGGACATGAAGGCAGCAGCAACAGCACAACTAAAGACACTCATGAAAGAAGCCCCTAGAACTATTTTAGAAAATCGTAAGAATTTGGGAATATGTGTGTTCAAAAAGTGAGAGCATACTTTAAGGACAATTAATGTCAATGGGACTTTTATTACAATATTTTTAAAACTGTATATATCCACCATATTTTTTAATCATACCCTATTTATATGCATTCAGATCCCTTTCAATTATAGATTCTGATCAAGTTATGCACACCAGCTGAGTTAGAGGTCCAATCCAATGTGAATAGTGGAAGAGGGAGCACATGTACTGAGTTCAGCTGCAACACTGAAGCACGCAGCTACTCAGCTGGACTTATACACTTTATAAAATCATTTTAAGAGGCTGCTACAAGCCGGGTGTGGTGGTGCACGCCCTTAATCCCAGCTGAGGTAGGAGGAGCATTGTGAGTTTGAGGCCGCCTTGGACTACAATGTGAGCGCAAGGCCAGCCTGAGCTACACAGTGCGACCCTGCCTCAAAAAAACAAAAACATAAACAAAAAAACAAGGCTGGGAGTTTGGCTCAGTGGCTTAAGCACCTGCCCTGGCAGGTGCGAGGCTGTGAGTTCCATCCCCGGTGCCACAAAAAAAAAAAAAAAAAAAAAAAAAAAAAAAAAAGAAGCTGGTACAGACTATTAACTTATGGATTAGAAGTTTTCCCTGCCCCTATATAAAAATAACTGCTACTTTTCCTGTCATTTGATATTCAGAGAGGATGGCTCAATTTATGTTTTACCCCAGATCTGCGTGGCACTGCCAGCTTCCCTATTCCCCATTATACCCTAGAATCAGATGTATGACTTGCTTTTCGATATGTGTATCATGTGGTTCCTTTAATAAATTCTGGTCATCACTACTCTTATATTGTTAAAATGCAGCATCTATGCAAAAATGTTGTAGAAAAAAAGAGATTCTCATTCTTGTAGAAAGATTACTTACAACAACAGGGCATGTGTAAATAATGAAAAGCAAACAGATAAAAAAGTAAAAAAAAATTCTCCTTTTTATCTTTCTCAGGAGATGCTCTAGACTCTCTGAGTTCTGGTGTGTTCTGTGATGACACACCATATGACACTGGCATAAATTATGCTATTACAAAGATAATTAGCAACAGGGATTGTAATACTTTGTGCTATATTTGTTCTTCCTATTTGCTGTTTTATTCTCATTTCCTTTTCTCTGTATTTCATAATTCTATAGCTATCAATAGACCATTGTCAGTAAAATTTTGACTCAGTTCCTATTTCCTTGGAGGTCAAGGTAAAACACTTTAGCATTTTATTAGGAATTATACTGTATTTTTTTGCAGAATTATTTCCCATCTATAGTATCTTTTGTAAATATAGCAATCCATATCAAGTCTAAGAAAGATGCTGGGAAAATTTCTATAATCTTATTTGTATAGTGCAAGGAACCCATAGCATATTCTTCAGAGAGGATAAGATCTATTAGTATATACAAATATTTTATTTTTGATCTATCAAATAATGTGTTAATGCATAAATCAAAATCTATGAAAGATAGTATTTACTATTTATAACTGTAAATACTTATCAAAAAGTACTGTTCAGGAAGCATTAATTAGAATTTATTTGTTTTAGGATTGAACAAGTCTTCATATGAGAACAGCATAGTTTTTAAAAATGTAAAACAATGAGGCTCAAAGCCAAAGCCCTACTTTTTTCTACATAAAAATGATTGCATATAATTAAATAATTTCTGTCTAAATCATTGTATTTACAAATATTTATGAATTCTCATCAATTTATTTTTTATTTCTGCATTACTTTGATACAAATTATAGTCATCATAATCTTTCTAGTGAACTTTAATCAAATAAATTTCAAGATCTTCAGTCAAAACAATCAAATAAGCAAAGAACAAAATATAAAGAAAAAAGTTCTTTTCCTCTAAATCATAATTAATTTATTTGCATGAAATATTTTAAATGTAATATTGTCATTTAGTTATCTTATAGATGAGCTTCATATTTTCAATTAATCTTTATATTATGATATTCTCTTGTTGTACTATTGTTGTATGTAGTATATCTTAGTTCCTCTGTTTTTTTTTTTTTTTTGCATTCCCCTCCCCTCCTTTCAATCATTCTTCTTCTTGTTTACCAAGTTTCATTTCCATTTTATACTTTTTTTCCCTTATTTTTTCTTTTCCCATTCTTCCTCCACTGGTCAGTTCCTCTTTCTGTTTCAAAATTTTCTTCCTATTTCATAATATCTATTACACATTTTGGTTCTTATTTGTACTTTCATTCTCTCATACCAAACTGTAGCTATAAACGTGGGTGAACATATGTCACTGTGGCGTGGTGCTTTTGATATTTGGGGGAAAGATAAAAACAAGGGGAATAACTGGGCCAAATAGGAGCTTGAGTCCTAGTTTTCTGAGGAATCGCCACACTGATTTCCACCGAGGTTGCATCAGTCTACACTCCCAACAACAGTGGAGAAATATTCCTTTTACTCACAGCCCCACCAGCATTTGTTATTGATTGATTTCTTGATAATAGCCATTCTGTCTGGAGTGAGATGGAATCTCAGCATTGTTTTAATTTGCATCTTTCGAATGATCGGTGATGTTAAACATTTTTCATATGTTTATTTGATGCTTGTACTTCTGAAAAGTGTTTATTCATTTGAGATGCCCATTTTTGCATTGGTTCTATAAATTTGGGAGGTCTGATTTTTTCAAATTTTTGTATGTTCTAGATATTAGTCCTTTGTGTGAAAAACATCTGGTTAAGATTTTTTTCCCCACTGTGTGGGTTGTCTTTCACTATGTTGGTAATTTCTTTTGTTGTGCAAAAGCTTTTTAATAAGGTGAGATTCGATTTGTTGATTCCTTGTAGTATTTCCCATATCGTTAGGGTTGTCTTAGTTAAATATTTACTAAATCTTATTCTGTCTAATGAAGAGTTAGAAAGTTTCATCTGCTATATAGGCTTATTTTCCATTTTGTTTAACTATGTGAAAATATGTTTAATTCAGAAGATTCTGTGCAACATATTTTATTTATTAAAAATTGCCACATATTCAGATGTAAAGTATGTGTACAGAGAAGATAATGAGAGAGACTGAGGAGAAAAGGAGAGAAAGAGAGGAAGACAGAAGAGAGAGACTAAATAAGGGTAGATAGTGTGTCATCAACTTCACCTGTTATGAATGTGATGTAGAGCCTGGTGTAGGTTTGCATCCTAATAATCCCAGTTACTCTGGAGAATAAGGCGGGAAAACCCCAAATACATGGCCAGTCTGGCAAATTAGTAAGTGTGTCTCAAATAAAATAAAGTAAAATGAAATGAAATGAAAAGATATATACAAGTAGCTCAGAAGCAGAATATTTACATAGCATGTGTAAGGCCCTAAATTCAGTGTAAAAAGAAAAAAATAGTGTTGTGGAATAGTTTTATCTAGATATACTCTGTGTATTTCAGTAATATTTAGATAAGAATGACTAATAACCAATGTTCATTTGTTTTTCATTAGTATATGGGTAGCAAAAAATAGAAATTATATATATTTTGTTCTTAATTATTATGTGTCTGTCATCTTGTCTTCAAGTATGTTATTCTTCACATACATGTTTTTGTATGTACAAATTGTGTCTAGGAGTAAATGCAGTTAACCAATGACATGTTGCCTTTTACCTGGAATCTTAGAGGTCAGGATCAATGAATAGCTCATTGTTGACCTCTTTATTCTTCTAATACAGTTTTTCTTTAATACACTGCCTTCTTATAAGAAATTATTATGAAAGATGTGGAAAATAACATACAGATAAATCACATATGGTCAGTGTGCACCCATTGTCTTTTTTAGTACAGGTTTGCAGTACATGAAGTTTACATTCATCTTGTGGAGTGGTTCACATACTTAATACAACTTGTTTCTTTTTAAATCCACTTCCCCTTCTTACCCACCCCACTCCTTCCACCTCCAAATTCCCTTTCCCCATTTCCAATCTTACATTTTTAATTCATGTTTATGACATACAATGCTTACAGTAATTGCAAAGTTATTAAGTTTTGGGGCATAGCCTATCCTAATTCTTCTTCCTTGCCCCTTGGTCCCTTGGTCTTCTGGATCCCTTCCCATTTACAAGAGATATATTCTCTTGTTTCCTTCCATTCATTCTCTATTATGCTTGCTGTTTTTACTTTACCTCACTCAAATGAGAGCTACCATGTCTTTAATGGTTAATCCATTCAAATTTATTTTGATTGCTCATAGTTAATCTTAATTTTGCCATTTAATTTCTTACTTCCTATTTTAGAAGCTCTTTTTATATACAGATTATACATAGAGTCAAGATGCTCATACTACTTTTTATAAATATTTCCCTATATATCTGTGATACATTTCTTGTTTCTATTTATAACAGGGAATGTTAGCATTTTTTATTGAATATCTTTCTGTTGCAAAAGCTTAATATATGTATGTATATTCTCCATACTATGTGAAATCAACACTTGTTATATAAAAGATAATTACTTTTCTGTTCTTAAAGTAAATTCAATATTTTCATCAAACTTACATTAGCAAGTTGACCTCAGTTACTTGCTTTGGAATAGCATGGTTTTTCTTATGTTCATTTAAAATTCATGTTTTGTCTATAAAGATTTTCTTTAAAAGTTAAGGAATATTTGCTAAGCAGTCCAACCTGAGCAGTTTGTGTATGACACCAGACTCAAGATCTTCTGACCTCATGGTGAAAGAACTGAGAGCTGAGACAAGAACAAGAACATGAAGGTATCCCTTTTTTGGGGGGTGGGAAATGGTTATCTCCAGGAGAGGGCAGGTGTTATGAGTGAGAGAAAATTCAGGTTGGCCTATTAACTAACAGAAGGAGCAAACTTTGTATCAGGTTGCTGGGGTGAGTTAGGGTCTGGTTTATCACTATCTTAACTCTGGTTCTGTAGAAGTGTCTACATAGAAGTCTGTATCACTTGAGAAGGCAATCAGTCCTGTGTGAGATGACTTCTTCATCTGAGGAAATTTTAGGGGAAGACAGACTTGGTTCCTGTCCTGGGGTAACTGTCTAGGGACCATGTGGGGCTGTGACAGTAGCAATTCAGGCACTGCTTCTGGGGTTCTAGAACAGGAAATTGCAAAACCTGGCAACTAAAATATCTTATTTCTAGTCCTGAAAACATGTTATTTTTATTTTAGCACCCTCAGGCCTGACCTGAAAAATATAGGGTATGGCTAAAGGATTCTAGAGTATTGCTATCCTTTCAGTGTGCCATTTCTTAGTCACTTTTCTTGTCACTGGAACAGAATATTCAACATAAACATTTTAAAGTAATCTGAAAACAACTTTTTTTTTTAGAGGACTTCTTCCATGTCACCTAACTCCAAGACAGGATGGTCATGGTGGAAGGGATTGGGTAGAGGAAACAGGCACATATCATATAGGTCCAAAACCTGAGAGGAAAAGAAAAAGCTAGGGAGGGAGATACACCCTGCTAGGTCACATTCCAACTAACCCATCTCCAACCAGGCTTCACTTCTTAAGAGCCAGTCAATAATGAACTCACAAATTACTAATTCACTGATGAATACAACACCACCCTAATTCAATCACCTTCCAAATACACAAGGCTTTTGGGTGACACTTCACCTTTTTTTAGTAGCTGACAAGTTGTCAGCCTATTCCTCTGGTTTCTTTGTCTTTTGTCATCAAGGTTATCCTTGATGATCTTATAAACACTGAAATGATGGGCAGTTCCAAAAGATAAACTTCTCTGCATTCCCTGCATTTTTGAAATGTTCAATAAAGTATGAATGTATTGTTTGGCCTACTTTCTTTTCCATAATGATTCTTTATGTGGTTAGATCCAGCTTATGTTTTGCACAAACTGTCTATCATATCATGGGAACAACCCATGTCCTCTGGGAAAATCTGTCAGTGAAAAGCCTGTGTCAACTGTAATCACACTGATTGACATTTAAGGTCCACTAACAGATGCAAAACAATATTGTTATTTCCCCACTTTCTCCTCAAATTTCACAAGAATGAAAAGAAAAATAATAAGCAGTACACATACTTTCGTAATTTACTTTTGAAGCATTCATGTATTATCACTATTTGTATGCTACGTAAATTCTTTCCTTTTCAAAGCAAAAAAATACTATTATTACACTAATATTTTAAAATAAAAGTAATGAGTTTAAGCACATATAGATGAGCAGATGAAAACAAATTTAGATAATTTTCATTTGTTTATATTTATTTGAATATTTTGCTTAAATACACATCAATATGTATATAATCAAAATGTTTCTGAAAATATATAACAATATCTATAATTTCTTGGTCTCCTTTAAAAAACCATATCATATCAAGGGGAATTCAGAAGTTGAAATCGATATCACCAAATGATAATAATATGTACAAAATAAAAAACACTGCTATTGTCACCAAGATACCAATACAGGCAAAAATTTTTATCCTGATGCCATTTACAGTCTGAGTAAACTTTCTACTATCTGCTTCCTGACCCCAGGCATCCAAACTTTTTTTCTTTAGAGAATTTACATCAGAAAACATGAAACTGCACATTCTTTCAGTGCTGCTTTGAGACTTAAATTCTTTGCTGAACTACCGTTAATTTTGCAGCTTAGAAATGCCTTTCTCAAGGATCTAAAAATCATTTCTTGTAAATGTAGCCACTGAAATGGATAGAACCTTGGTTTCCTAGTCTGTGAAAATGTAGGAACCTAAAAGTCTACATACAATGATTAGCAAACATGGATGTTCTAATCCCTTTAACTAAACTCCCTCTAAATATCTTTTCTACACCTTTTCTATCAGAGGTCATGCATTCACTCTCTCTCTTATTACAATAGTCTGGAATAATAACTTCCTTGCCTGTTACTTACATCTGGTTCAATTTTTATTTACTATTAGCACTTTGTTTATGACTCTGAAGCAAAAATAAAATTTTTACTTACCAGAAAAGCACATTTTAATATTAATAATTCCTAATACAAAAATAAATGCCAACTCATGTGTGTTTGTGTTTAGGTGTGTACAAATGTGGTATAAAGCAATTGTTACATTGTTTAGATTATCATATGAAAAACACAAATATCTTGTAGAGACAAGAAGAAACATTAATGGGTATTAGAATTAAGTTTCTCGGTAGTCTAGCAGGATCAGACAATGCTTGCCTGTCAAAAAATATTAGAAAGGTCAAGAGTTTGTCTTTGATGGATAAACCTATAAGGACATGTCTCTGTAGGGATAATAGAGATAGAAAAGTTCATCTTATGAAGAGAGGAATAAAGTGACAGATTGCAAGAATTGATTAGCCAGATGTCCACTTCGAGGTGTCTTTCAAGTGAGGTCAACAGGTAATCTGTCTTGCAATCTAATTCAACATATAAAATATATTTTACAAAAACCCAGTTTTCACAAAAATGTACCACAGTAGTTAATACTAATTTATGGTTGATTAATACATGATCCTGAGAAGTTTTCAAAAATAATTTATGGACAATTTTGGTTCATACCCAGTTTAAGGCACTCATTTTGATGTTTTACAGTGATTAAAATAATAATTGCATTTAAAATTCTTCCAAATATCCTCTTGTTTCCTCTGATTTTATGCTAATGGTAAAACTTTAAATATGCAAACTTTTACATTAAATTCTCAGGACATTTACTTTATGAAGTTATTTATGATACATACACAGTCCACCAGAAAATATATACCCAATTCAGGCAAAGAAAACTTTTGATAAATATTGTAATATTAAATTTATTAAGACATCATGTAATTAATACAAATTAACTTTGGCCTCTATAAGTACAAGAGGTGCTCAAAGTGGTAACCATTAGCTTCCAGAAATCTACTAGTATGGTAAACTGCTGCTTGAGAAACCTAGGTCATTGAGATGTTCAACATGAACTTTCAATTTCTTCTCTAAGACCTGGCAGTATAGTAGACTTTCTGTAGTATATGACATCCTCTGTGATACACCAACTCCAGCTGCTGAAAAAATGTCATATTATTTTTCTTTTCCTGAAGTGTATATACATTTTTTGGTAGCCTGCATGTATCTGAAACAAATTCAGGCCTCAATTTTTTTTTTATTTATTGTGTACTATGCATTCAAAGATTAGATTAAACCATGGTTTTTCTAGATAATCTCATAAGAATACAATCTATTTCTTAAGTATGTTTTTGGCTTAGGCATGTTTCATGGTTTTATCAATTTCAAAATTATACTTTCCTTGATACAATATCAATTGTGCTTTCATTCTATAGCTAATGAAAAACTAGCATATTTTGCTATAATTTTTTCGAATTTTAAATCATATTACCTTTCTATTCTTAGGTAGTCTCTTTGAGAAGGTTTCAGACCAGGTTGAGATTTCACCTGGACATCCGTATTTATCTATTAAAATGAAATGATTAACCCAGATGGAATATATTTTAATCAAAAGTGTTCTCACTGTATGAATAAACCTGGTATTTGAGAATGCTTCATTTTAAAAGAAACAAAACTAGGATGGAGATTACGTTAAACCTCCACAACCACTTTTCTCTATTGCTAACATCATGGATTAGTATAAACTTGTCACTACTGATATATTACTATTAAATAAACTCCACTTTTTGCTCAGATTTCATTTGATTTCCTCTAATGTCCTCTTCTTGTTCTGTAATTCTATTCTGAAGATTACATTTAATCTTCATTTCTCCCTAGCTTCCTCTGATCTGTGGCAGTTTATCAGACTTTTCTTGTTGTACTGACAGTTTTGATGAATGTGCTAGTCAGGTATTTGGAAAATGCCACTCAGTTTTGGTTTGATGAATGCTTTTCTCATGGCTGGACCTGTGTTGTGGTTTTGTGGAAGATGACCACAGAGGTGAAGTAGCAGTTTCAACACATCATATTGAAACTACATATTACCATCAAGATTTGTTATTGTTGACCCGACATATATATAGTTTGCCAGATTTCTCTACCATGCAGTAACTTTTTGCCCATTCATTTTATACACTGCTTGTGACTGTTGATTTTATGTGTTAACTTGAAGAGGCCACAGGGAGCATAGATATTTGGGCAAACATTATTCAGACTGGAATGACACTATCAACTTTCTTGTGCATTCAGTTTGCCAAATAAGGATCTGGGATGCTCAGCCTTAATAATAAAAAAACCCTCATTTTAAATCCACAGGTATCTTTATACATTCTATTGCATATGCATAAATAATTTTTACATATCACTCTATTCTGTTGTCTCCAAGTCTAATCTGGTACCACACGAGTAATTACAGTCTTTCACAATTTCCTACTTCTTTAAGCCTGCTCCTCCAATAGTGGGAACCATGGCTTCCACAACTGACTATATGGTAATTGTTTAATGTAGATATAAATATTGTTTTTATAATTTTTAATCAGTACTCCACGAGAAAGACATTTAACAACTGCAATTCAATAAATATATACACTTTTTTTTCCTTCAGTCTTATGTTTTCTAAACAGAACACCATTTTCCAAAATATTTTTCTATATTCAATTAAATGAGCTTATGCTATACGTTTGTGATATAGCTATATTCTTTTGCGTCGGTTTCAATTTTAGTCTGTATCTGCCTTTGACCTTTGATTGCCAAGTTCATTTATTTTTAATATGCTACATATCTATTTTTGTGCTCTAACCTGCACTTTTAATCTGTAGCTGATAGTCACTTTTATTGAAGAATGGTGTCCTTTTATCATATCAGTGAATGCTTTTGTAACTCATGTGTTATATTTCAATAAAATGTTTCCATAATACATGTGGTACATCACCAATTATTTTGTCATTTATGTTAGAAGAATTGTCATATTTTCGTTATTTTTATTTCATCTTTTTGATATTTTCAAATTTTCTCAAGTCAAAACTTTATGTTTCTTTAATTACGCTTTAGATATTTAACATGACATTTTAATCTTTGCTTTAAAACTTTTAATATCCAGGGCTGGGGATCATGGTGCACACCTGTAATCCCTGTAATCAGGAGACTGAAGCATGAGAGTCACTGCAAGTTCAAAGCCAGTATGGACCAAATAACAAGCCATTTTCACCTCAAAAATAAACATAATTTTTTTTTACATTCAGTAATGATAAAGAACATTACCTTTTTAAAATGTACCTTGTCCATGGTTTATTATCATCTAAATAGATCATCTCATATATTTCTTCTTTAACTATTTTCCAAGAATATGCACAAATTATATTTTTCCAAAGACACGATGAAGTGTTTTTCCCAGTATCTCTTTCTTTTCTTACAGAATTTACTTTGTAATGGACATTTTTCATTGTTGCTTTGCTAATACATACTATTTTCATCTTTTCATTTGTGGTTTTTACTAGCACATTTTTATGAGATAGTTTTCATTTGTTATTTTATTTTTAAGCTTTTATTTTTATTAATACTTGTGTGCAGTATACACTGATTTCTTTCACTGTGGGGAGTTGGTAAATGTACATGACACATCTTATTTTTTTGTCCCTCAACCATAGCTCTACCTGGTACTCTCATTCCTTGTTAGAAGAGATCTATCTCCCTTTTTCCCATTATCTGTCTTGTATATTGCTCTTTAATTTATATTTTGGGTTTCTTGTAGAAGAGATATCATACAGCATTTAACTTTGTGTGTGTGATTTATTTCAGTCTAACAACTGTATGAGAAAGTGCAATATATAGCTTGGCAAAGAAACTTCATTGTAGTATTTTCAAAGGTTCTTATGTATAATAACTAAAACTTTTCAAAATAATTTTTTTTATTTTGAGAGAGAAATTTTCATGTATCGTGTGTAGTGTGCATATTATATATAAATAATCTTCAAATGAGCATGCATAGCATTATTCATGCCAAATACATATATGCCCATGAATACACACAACAATTAAAGGACTGAAAAGTTTTCAGAACAGATTAAATAAAAATTTTATTTTAAAAATTTTATTAGTTTAATCAATTATATTATTTTTATACATTTAACCAAAGGTTTATTTTTCACTCATTAACATACAATGTTCATGGAAATACTAAATGTTTCAGAAAGTATCAAATGATTAATACATGGAAACCAATTTTAGGTGATTGAAATATAAACCAGAATCCTGGCTTGGCTTATTACATATGTTATATATTTATAGAAATGTCTGATCAATATTTCACATTAATAATTAATTTACTTTTATAATTAAAAGTCATATCAAAAGAAGCAGTGTTATGCTTATTAGATAAGACAAAGTCGATAATATAGTACAGAGGGTGGAGCATGCCAAAGGGAAATGAAGGGAAGGATATGATTAAAAGATACACATATGCGTACAAGAAAATAATAAAAATAATTTGATGTTTTAAAGATGAGCCGAAACAGTGAACACTTAATAGAAAATTCAACTTGATTAAAATGTATATTGGCAAGGGAGTTTAGCCCACTAACCTATTTTACTTTAGGCAGAACTTAGTAATAGTCTTCTTTAAACATGTTAATGACTACTGACTTTAGAAGACATCTCCACGGGAAATGTATTTTTCCATTCCCACTAATAGTGAGTGTAATAGTTGATACATTATGTCAGCCTGAGAAGTTTCAAATTATAAGTGACTCAGCAGGGCCAGGATCTTTGCTTTGTAAACATCCTCAGCCTGTGGGAGAGGTGGGCAGGGATATGATGTGAATGCTACACCCACACTATGGTGTGGAACCTGTTTACAATATAAGGGGGATTAAGAGGCTTGTTATCCCTCTTTTGATCTTGTTGCTTTGCTGTTTTCTGTCACCTTGAACTATTGCCCCTCAAGCACTCTATTTGTTACTTTTCTCTCATTACTGGGACAAAATACCTGACACACAAAATGAAGGAAGGAAAGGTTTATTTAGCTCAATGTTTGTGGAGATTTCAGTCCATAATCAACTAGTTCCAAGGCAGGGTGTCATGGCATGGCACAGGGGCAACACTTCAAGGCAGAAACCAGCAAAAACAGCCAGAACAAAAAGGTAAAATAACAAGCTTCTTCTTTTCACTTGTATATTAAGAAGGCTATTCCCCCCATGGTGGGTGTGACTCTCACACCACCTCTATGCCCAGGTCTTACACAGGCTGAGGATATTTCCAAAGTATCCTGGCTCTCTGATGAGTCTCCTAGTTAAACTTCTCAAGTTGACACAATGTATCAACCACAACAGGTGTTTTGTCTCAGCAATGAAAGAAAAGTAACTAAGACAGAATTTAGTACCAGAGAAGTGGGATTTTTGCTGTGACTGTACACAACCGTGTGGTTCAAGAGCTTTTGGGAATGGCTCATGGGAAGTTTGGAAAGTTTGGAGGATATCACCTGAAAGAGTGGCTCTGGAATGCCTTAGGATGTTCTGTATGGGAGAGTCTGGTCAGATCTCAGAAGACCTGAAAGCTTATAGAAATCCTGCTGCAAAAGACCAGGTTTGGGATGCTTCTGTTGGAAGAAAGAACTGCACCAGTGGTTGGACTTTAGACTATGTGTGTTATGACATGTCAGAAAGGTTGTGTGCATTTTGCTTCTGTCCAGAGAATTTACTTGAGACTGAGATTAAGGGCAGTGGTATAATTAATCTACCAGATAAAATTTCAAGGTAGTTGAATGTTGATTTTGTGGCATGGCTAATGTAGGAGACTTCAGACCAGATCTGTTTTGAGAAAAAAGAGCAAAGATCCCAGCAGGATGATTTAAAGTGTGAGTTTAGCCAGAAAGGAAGCACTAGTGAAGCTGTAGACTACAAAGAGCTGAGGAGATCTTGATTGCTGAGAAGAAACAGGAGAATATAAAAGAGGACCTGAGGGCATCATAAGAAGCATCAAGTCACCCCTCTTTGCAACCTCAAAATGGCAAAAGTGAAAGACGTTTCTTTGAGGAGAAAGTTGCAGAATATCATGTTTCAGAATGGTGATGGCATAGAAAATTTGTTCTTTAAAATTGGATTCAGAGTGCCCAATGATCCAGATACTCAAACCCTATGGCCAAGAGTGGGGAAAGCCTGATTACTGCTCCAGCTAGCAGCAGACCTTGGCATCATCCACATGGCACTGGTTTATAGGTTCATGCAGGAATAAGAATTATGGGATAAAAAGGGTTTCATCTCAATTTCAGAATACCTGAGAGGCCAGGTACTCTGCCCTGAGAGGGAAGTGTGTGAAGCTGTGATTGTAAAGCTGAAGGTGTAGTGGAGACCTCAAAAGTTTTAAGAAGTCAGGAATGTGTATTATCTAAGGAAAGCTACAATGAGGGAGCAAAGCAGGCCTATGAGAGAAGCCATGGGAACTATAACCACAAAAAGTGCCATAGGGGTGTAATCACTCAAGACCTTTGGAGCTCACAATTTGCCACAGATTGCTTCAGATGCTGGACATTTAACTACAGAGCTTAGTGTTTGTCCTGCTAGAATTTGGACTTGCTTTGGTCCCAATTCTTTGCATCCCTATTTGTAACTTTTGGAATGAATATGTTCAGCTTGTGCTACTATATGTTGGAAGTGTTTAACTTTGTTTTTATTTGTGCAGGGACTTACAGCTAAGAGTTTGCCTTCTATCTCAGAGGAGATTTGAGACTTGGACTTTTCAGCAATGCTGAAACTGTTAGGGCTTTGGCAACTCTTGCATATGAACTAAATGATTTTTGCATAAAAGGATATGCAAGAGTTTTTGGGCATCCAGGGACAAAATGTTATGGTTCTAATGAAATATAATGATATATTTAATACTAGTTTTTAAGGATTATTAAGTTGATTTTATAAAGTTTGACTTATGAAATGATAAGAATAAACATCTTTTTATATCTGGAGATTGATTTGAAGAAATGTGTCTGGTTGCCAAGTTGACAAGTGGTGAATTAGAATGGTTGATACATTGTGTCAACTTGAGAAGTTTAGAAGTTTAACTAAGTGACTTAACAGTGGGCCAGGTCCACATTTTGTAAACATCCTGAGCTTCTGCAAAATGTGGGAGACGGTGCCAGTGCTACATCTGCCGTAGTGAGTAGTTGCCTGCTTACCTTATAAGGGACAAAAAGAGGATCGTTGCCTGCTTTTACTCTAATTGCTTTTGCTGTCTTCTGCCACCTTGAACTGCTTCCCATGTGCCATGCTCTCCAGCCTTAGAGTCAGCTGATTATGGAGTGAAACCTCCACACACAGTGAGCTAAATAAGCCTTTTCTTCCTTATTTTTGTGTGTTGGGTACTTTGTCTCAGCAATGAGAGAAGAGTAACCAAAATAGAGAGTTACTCTGGTTACAATAAAAGTGCTGATAAGCGAGCATTGCCAATTGGGTAGCAGTCATTATGGTGCTGTGAAAACATGTTTCCCTTCTCATCTCATTATGAAGTCCTTAATTCATAGTGTTTTGTCTTTGAGCTATTTGTGGTGCCTATACTTCTAGTTAGTAATCTTGGATAAGTTTCTTCCAAACTGAATATTATCATATGAAAATTTAAGGGTAAACTATATTTCCTCTTGAGTCCAATAGCCTTATATTTTAAAGAATAATAGAAAAAGCATTACAAGGCCATAGTACTATGTGACAACTAATATTATATTTAATAGTCATCTGTTTCAAATTAATAGTCATCTTAACCTATGATGAAAGCCTATTTATTTCAAATAAAGATTTTCCCCCATTTTTGCTTTATTTTTTCTAAGCCATTCTTTTAATTTTTCTATCATTTTATTCTTCTCTTCAATCTTTTGTGAGCCTTCCTTAATTAAAAATTAAAACTTAAGCAATACTATGTGCAATGAACAAATGCACATCATTAATACAAATATTTTTCCCTCGAAACAATAAAAGCAGTGCTATTTGTTAACTTTCTCAGTATCATTAATTTTTCTACTTTCTGGGAATAACTTCATTTTATTTTTATTTCCCATTGTCTTTTTATTCAAATCTCAAATCTGATAATGTGTTGTGGGCCAGGGATTTAGCTCAGTGGTTTAAGTGCCACAACCTTGTGAGTTTATCCCCAGTACCAAAAAGAAAAAATAATTTTTTTTGTTGTGGTTTCCTTAATTGCATTCTTTTTCAAATATGAGTGAGTGTTAAATGGAAAACAGCATACTCCCAGCTAGTACCACTGATAATCCTACCTATTTCAAAAATGTGATTTTTCCCCCAAAACAGTAATTGCATTTTTAAAAAATCTGTTTGTTTTACTGTTATATGTGTGATTTCTCATGAAAACAAACTTTCCAAAAGATTTTCATAAACCTGGAAGTATTATCCAAAGTGTGTATATGACTTTAAGGTCCAAAATTTCTTGATTTTTCCTGCCTTTCAGATCTTGATACAACCAACTTTTCTCTTGCTTAACTCTCACAAGTTGTACTGGCCTCTTGCTTATTCTCAAATATCATAAACATGCCTCTGACTGTTTTAGCTTTTTGTATTTTTTGTAAGACTTTTATTTCAGATAAAGTTCTCACTCTTTCTGCTATCATCTCTCTATGATAGCTTTTTCATAAAGACATACATAGACATATACACTACTAGAAAAAAGTTAAATAGTATATAAAATTATTTATTGTTTAACATCTTTTTTTACATCATTAGAAACTGTGAAAATGGGAATGTATTATTTAACCTTCAATTTACAGACTATTTTGGGAACATAGTAGATATTCAACAGATATTGTCCAATAAATAAATCAAGAAAAAAATTCTAACTTTTCAATATAATCTAACACATATGCTCTCTTTATGTATTCTAAGGACTTACATTTAATATATTTTAAAATTGCCACTTAAAATAATTAAATGGAAAATTTAACTATTTATGGTCTTTAGATTTACTCATTTATGTTATTAAAATAACGAGCTACTCATGTTATTTTAAGACATTTTAAAGAATTCCATTATCACATCCCATTTGTCAATAATTATGGTTCATATTCTCTATCAAGGCAATATTCAATGATAGTCTAGCAACAGAAAAGAAAAATCTCATCCTTGAAGTGTTACCTATTAGGACAGAGGCAATAAATATGTAAGCAAGCAAAATTAACTATACCAACAAATATCCTCTTTAATTAAAATACATATATTCAAAATAAGGAAAAGGGATAGAAAATGAATGAATATATAGATTGGTCAAAGAATAAGCCCTACTCCTTAAGCAATAATTTACATAGTCACCTTTATAAATGGATTCTTGCCCTTTGGAGGAAGATACAAGAAAGTTTTGCAATACACATTTTGGCAGTGTAGCAAGGTCTTTCTTCAAGGAGTGTAGGTTCCCCACTGTACAAGAGAATTCAAAAATTTAAACTAATTACACTCTGTGAATTAATTTAATTGTGATTTTCGATTGTGATGATTCAAGCCAGTCTTCCTGCTAATAGAATTTACACCTAGGAGTGAAGAAAATGTATCATTTTGTGTGTTCCTGACTAGATGTTGAATTTTGTATATTAATACAGTATATTGACAATATTAATATTTAATGTATAAAGATAGGCAAGGAAAAATGTGAAAACTGTTTACACTCATATACATACATGGTTTAAAAAGGTAACAGTATTAACTTTAAACAATTAAGCACTTAGTGTTTAAATAATAAGATTTTTGATTATGGAATAGCATTTTCTTTTTAATTTTTGAATATGCAGTGATTTTATAACATTCCATATCATCAAGGAAGATATTACCTATAGTTCAGGTACAATCATCAAAGAGTTACTTTGTTTTAAGGCTCAATGTGTTTGACAGAATATTTAACTTATCACCAACAAAACTCAAATAATATTGAAGGAGAAAACAACCTGGCATGTGACATGAAAAATAATAACAGAAATTCTATCATGTAACCTAAAGAGAATTACATACTGAATGCAAACTGCATACTCTTGGGTTCATGGAATTTAGTCATATGAAAAAAAAAGAATAAGGGATAATGTTTTTGATTAGCTCCATTTATTCTGGTATTTTATTTGTCTGTTATTTGACAAGTTGAATAATTGGAGAACGTATCTGTTGACTTAAAACAGGATGTTGTGTTTTATCTGTTTTGAAGCCTAATTTTCAACTGCCCTATCAAACAGTTTTGGAAAGAAAATAATGGGCATCTAATTTTAGTTTAACAAATTGTAAAAGTAAATTAATTTTCCTTGTGACAAACTGAAAAAACTAAAGTGTCCATTCTTCTCATTGCATAGAGTAGAAAAACTGCATATGATCTGATAAAAATAATACAGTACCAAATAGTATTTAAATATATTTATAGTGACATATGTGCTTTTATTTTTACAAATTTGCTTGCATGTGACATGATGATTTTTCAAATAATTACTTATTATTGATGAGCAGCATAATTATTCTTTGAGCAATGCATATATAATTTAGTACTACTTATGCTCCCACAGCTGCTGCTACTGCAATACCATACACAGTGCTTTATTGCTCTTTTAATATTTCTTTCTCTCATCCATGGATAAGGACATCTATTTTGTCTGCTTCTCTCTTTTTTTCTCTCTCTCTAGAGCACTGCACAACCATTCCACATAATGAAAAGCTGTCCAATATCATGTGTGTAAGGATAAATTATCTAAGCCCTGTTTTTCGTGTGAGATAGAATAGATTATTACATAGTTACTTTATTTTTTCAAAAATATATTAGACAAGTTGAGAGTTATGAAGTTATTTTCAGTTTAAAAATTGTTTTGGACATTATCCACCCCACTCCCAATACAGAGATTCCATAAATTCTCACTACAGGAATAGAGAAAGTGATGGAGGAAGGGGAAACTACAAAGGAGAAAAAGAACTAGAAACTGTTGAAGAAAGATAAATGACACAAATAATTATTTTAGATACACTTATACTGGGAGTTAAAC
Organism: Dasyprocta punctata; assembly: GCA_004363535.1. Taxonomy (NCBI): domain Eukaryota; kingdom Metazoa; phylum Chordata; class Mammalia; order Rodentia; family Dasyproctidae; genus Dasyprocta; species Dasyprocta punctata. Next base: position 29,211 of record RJWM01007861.1, on the reverse strand, counting down.
AAGAGGCAATTTGGAAGAAATAACTAGTAGGTGTTGTAGTCAGGGATTACAAGGAAGCTAATTACATAGAGCACACATAATTTATAGTATTATTTTATAATGGTCACCTAAAAAGTCAAATACAGAAGAATGAGGGCAGGAAATCTTTCCACATGCTAAGACCCAAAGAATCTTGCTGATGCCTGGTTCACATGGCAATGTCCTACATGAGTCCAGCTGAAAACCTAGAGCCCATGACATTGCCCTGATGAATCCAGTTGAAGACCTAGAGCCAAAGACAATATCTCATGCAAGTCTGTTTCACAGATCTGAGCTGGGAAAACCCAAAAGTCAGCAGTGGAAGCTAGAAGGTCTGGGCTAGCAGGATGAAGGATCTGTGCCAGCAGGCTGAAGGTTCTGCACTGAATCTAGGAAGCAACACTCAAAGTAAGGACCATAGCTCCCCTGAAAAGTACTACATCCATCCTCAGCAACAATGAGATACCAAGCTCCTTTGACAATGAGAACAGTCGAGTTCATATCAAGAAGCAAGTGTGACAAACTTCTCTTGGAGGCTGAACAGCACACCATCTTCCCCTCTGGAGCCCAGAAGCAGTAAAGTGAGGATCACAGTTCCCCAAAAGTGAACTGCAATCATTCTAATGAAACAAGATCCCAAGTTGACAATAACAGCCAAGTTCATATCAGGAGAGAGGCTCGACAAGCTCCTCCAGGACAATCAATGGCAACAAGAGAACCAACAACAGCCAGAAGAACCAACAATACTTCTTCCTCACCAGTTCTTTTATCTTGGCAAGAATCCTCATGTGGGCCATCCACACTCAGCACCATGCTGATTCAGTTCAGCTGGTATTGCAAGTTGACGACTAGTTATTGAACCACGAAAAGAGGAGTGACTTTTTCATCTAATACTGACTTGTACTATTAATCTTTTTTGTCTCACCTGGAGTGGCATTGGGAAGGGGAAAAACTATTAGATTTTTTAAAATGAAAATGAGGAAAATTAAAATAATGAAATAGAAAATAACATTATAATTACTGGAATAACCATACTTCATGGTGAATAGATTTAAAATGTAGTGTACTAAATATTTATAAAACAATTACTAAGTTAATATCATAGTTTATTCACCTACTGTATGTTCACTCTCACAATGTTTCCATCCTATAAATACACAAAGCAAAGATGGCCAACTATGAACCAAGTAGTGACCCTCACACAACCCAGCATTAGTCCACTCCACGATTAGACTAGGCAGTCCCTGATAGCTTCAGTGCTCCACTCCCAAAATTCATGACATCTCAAACTCCTTCTTTATAGGTTAAACTTGTATCTTCCTAAGCATTTTTATTTCTTTCTATAGCAATCCAGGTCTCAAAAATCATTACTAAACCCTTTGTTTTGGGTGCAATCTCTCCTTCCTTACATATTGTAACTCTCAGGTGTTTGTAACATCATTAGCGAGGAGAAAACATATTTTGTCTGAATCATATATGTTACATTTGTTTGAGCCATTGCTTTACAATTAAATATAATTCAGATGATGCTGTACCAAATATGTGAAACACTGTTTTATTTACCACATTTCCTTGAATGGGTAGAATTAAGATACACATATTAACTAGAATTACTATTATGTGTTAATGACATTATTCTCTTTATTTCCATGAATTTGGTTGGGAGTCCTGAACAATTTGTAGCACTAAAAAGCAGTACACAGATTTTCTATTAAAAAGGGAAAATTGTACTTTATACAAATTCCCATATTTTATATTTATTACCACAATAATTTTTATGCTTCAGTTTGTGTATGTGTATATAGCTGTGAGGATTGTGCATATTTGTTCATTGCGTTAATGAACTAGTCTTTTATTGCATTGTAAATTACAAAAGAAACAGAAAGTAGGAGAACTTGAACTTTTTTATTTGCATCTAGCTACTGTGCTGAGAAACATTTAGGAAAATATAGTGTAACATTAAAACTAGTAGACATCAGTTATAAATTCAATCATTAGTAGGCACAAGGCTATTCTTGCAGTAATGGCTAGCCAACTTATTTCAACAAATGCTCCCTTTAGAATTTCTTTTAATATTCTTTTGTAAACTAATCATTGGTTATGTAAGGGTGGAGTTAATTAAGCAGTACTACTTTGTAAAGAGAGCATGTAAAAGACAATAAAATATTTCTTACAGTGCTGATTAAGACTGCAAATACTTTCCTTAATATAACTTTTATACTTAGTATGAAGGCAGTTGTACACTTGACTATTCCTTTAGTATATCTGTGTGGTCTGAACCCATTTTTATAAAGTTATAGTATATAGGCTGACCAAGAGAATACTGACTCATACTCTTGCTTTTTGCTATTTGTTAACTTATCATTTTTTAATTTTTCTAACCCAAAATTAAAGTCAGAGTCTTACACATGCTGGATAAGTACTTCCCAATAAGCTACACCCCTATTTATCTTTTTGTTTTAATTAAGAATATTTTTATAATATATTTAGTAATCATCTCTTATAGATCCATTATATATATATGTCTGTTTCCATATCTATTGCCAAGAAAATTTTAATTTCTTATTTTGAGTGTGAATGAGGGGGTACAGAAAATAATAGATCTAGAACTAAAAGAAAAAATAAATATTTGAGTTTTTTACTTTATACTTAGTTATGCATACATAGATTAGAAAACTGAAATTATTTAACATACACAACTCCAATCAGCTAAAACTAAAGTTTATTATGTAAATAGTAAATTAGTAATGCAAATTCTTTTGATAATGAAAACAGTAAAATTATTTCATATTTGAAAGTTATTCATGATCAGATTTCTTATTATCAAAGTAAAATGTAAAATTATACAGAGCAACAGCAAAAGAGAGAACATACGCCAGATCCGAATGTTTGGAATACAGTTGAATTATTTTCTCAGTTAACTAAGAGTCACAGAGTAATCAAAAGTAATTTTAAATTTCAGAAATATGATATAGATTAAAGGATAAATACTTGCTTCTATGCTTGACATATGTGCATCTAGATCACTACCAGTAGTAAGAGTTGACTTTTGTTCAAAATATTAAAAAATTATTTTATGTTGCTTTTCATGGGTAGATAACAATGATGAGAGGCTACATAGTATTAATTTCCTTAATTGGTGACAAAAACCTTACCTATATAATTATTTTAAGTAAAATTAAATCCGAAAAAGGGATGTGTTATTTCTGTGGCAGATATTTCAAAAGTAATGTGGCTCCACCAAATTTCTTTTAAGACAAAACACATTATAGAGAGGGACTTTTTTTGTTTTTAACACAGAGTGGAGCAACCAAAATTGTGAATAGAGAAATGCTGACCCAAGACGGGCCTACAACATGAACAAGAAGTGAGTATTTGCTACTATCAGTCTCTGAATATTATAACATGTTATATTCAAATGAACACAGTATGTGTCGACTTGACATATGTATCCTATTTTAGAATGACAATAAAGATTAAAAGTTTTTTATATTTCATGCTGCCTTTGTCAAAATATAACATTTTAATTTTCAAGTTTAAGCTGTGCTTAAAACTAGTCTTCATTGCCATCCATCACTAAATCAAGAAAAAGATGAATAAATTGAATATCAATGATGTTTCATGGATGAATCAGAGAATTCAGTTTGCAAATTCTCACCCAAAAATCTATTAAGACAGATATAAGGAGTCACAGTTGAGATCTTCATCACAGGTGCAGTAGTCAATGAATCCACAATATGTAAGAACACATTGCTGGTAATTTAGATAACATGGTGGGCACTGATTTGGGTTTGGGTAAGAGTGAGATGTTCCTTGGTGGCACAAAGAGATGTCACACTTTTAAAGTTGTACCTTAAAAATCCTTAGTGTCCATAAAAGTGTAGATCTAAGGGGTGGGGTACACTCTTTGTTCTGTCAATAAAATGAAAATTCATCATTTTAAAATACAACAAGAGTCTTTCTATAAAAGTTATTCTCCTCAGAAAAAGAAAATAGCAGAGCCTCTCCACAGAAAGTAAATTTATGAAAGTTATGTTATCTATCTAACTTGAAGGAGCAAAAAGCTATGAAAAACTTACGATTTTCACCATTCATGATATATACTTAACAAAAGAGAAATTTGTTCAAAATACTTTAAAATATCATGCTTTTCAATGCATTGTTACTAGGTTAAAACAATCTCCTGCAAAGTAACAGTGAATTGCAAGTGATAGAACTGCAAAGCATACTCTACTTAATGAGTTCTAAGAGAGCTGGAAGACAAGTGAGTCAAAAGCAAGCAAACTAAGAAATGTGAATCTATTCAAATGAATAAGGTAAGTCCCTCTAAAGAGTTTTTTTCTTCAGTTTCTTTTTTAAAACATAATGCCTGACTTTCCAAACAAGATTTAATGAATCAATAAAAACACAGTCAAAATAGACATAGCAAACATCAGAACCAGAGTCTAACATGACATACTTTGGAAATATCAGACCAGAAATACAAATGAATATGATTAATATGTTAAAGATTCTAATGGATAGAGTAGAAAACATACAACATCAAATGGATAATATAACAAGGAGCTAAGAACCCTAAAAAGTAAAACCAGTAAAAAAAACAAGTGAGTTTGCAGATATATTAATAGAAATTTCCTGAACAGAATTAAATGTAAAAAGAAAAAGAAGTGAAACAGAAACAATGGAATCTTTAAATATGGTTTAATATCAAGCAATAAATATTCCAGTACAAAAAATAACTAATGCAGAAAATATTTTTGGAACAATACTAGACAAAAATGTTCTAAATTCTTGATAGAATAAAACAGATACAGAATCTTTAGATAATTTCTAGAAAATCTGCAACTGGCTTTGCATATTCACATTATAGTTAACTAATGTTAATGTGAAATTTTCAAAAGAAAAAGGGAAAATGATACCTTTTATATAGAGAGCAATAAATATTCTAATAAACTTCTAGACGAACCGTGCATTTAGGAAGACAGTAAGATTAAATACACAATGTGTTAAAATATAAAACAAATTTTTTAAAAAAGCATCTTGGAATTCTATATCCAAAAAAAAGTACCCTGAAAAAAATTAAATAAACAAATTAAAATGGAGCAATACACCACCACTAGACCTAACCTTCAAAAATGAGACAAGAATTTCTCATAAAGAAGAAAGCAATAATAAGTGAGAAATTTGGAGCTCCATAATCCAATCATAAGAAAATAGAATGTACGATTAAATATTTTGATTTATTCTTAAATTATGTGACTAGTAAAAATAAGTTTAAGATAATGTTATTTTTTAATGTAAATAGTATTTTCTAAGATTATACCACAAGATTAACAGAAACCAATTATAGAATAGTATAAGATTTCATCTCTATCTATATGCTATATGATGCAATACATTATCACTTAGAGACCTTAAACCAGATTGATAATCAAGCTTCTATAATCAAGTTTCTATTATGTCATATATTAAGAATGAAAAGAAAATGTACTCATATGAAAGATTTCATTATGATCTGTAATGTTAGAAAAAGAAAAGGAAAAATGTAGGGAACAGTTAACAGCTACAAATATGGTAGACATTACTCCAACTATACCACATTCTATTTGGTTTGTTTAAATACATCAATTAAAAGACAGAAAAAGCCAGAGTGCATATTTAAAAAGCAAACTTAATTTGTTTATAATAATTTGATTATAAAAATTCAGATTTTTTTAAAAGTAAAAGATTAAAGATAAACTTTGCTTACAACACAAAACATGTCAGAGATGCACCATAAATTTCATAAATTTCAGACTTATCAAATGACAGATCAAGTATATACAAGGACATTATATGATGATTTGAGTCAGTTCTCAATGAAATAATCAAATTCTTTATCTCTAAGCACATAATCAAATAACATCAAATAGAATACGAAAAAACTGATAGAATTGCAAGAAATCGGCAAGTTTGCTCTGACAGCTTCCATGTTTGACAATTGCCTTAGATTTTAATAGATCCCTCACTTGACATTTAGACATTTCTCTATACAAGAAGATCAGAGGACAATGTATATTCATCAAGACTGATGATCTTCTGGGGCACACAACACATCTGAAGCAACACTAAAAGAATACCTATTATACATAACATGCTATCATTCTGTTATGGGATTAAATTTGATGAAAATAAGAGAAAAGAGATAAAAAGTCTTCCAAATCTTTGGAGATTAAACTATACATATATATATCATAATAATTAAAGGAGCAACTATGAAGGAAATTTTTAAATATTTTGAAATAAAAATAAATCAGAATAAGTTTTCAAAAATGTGATTCATGGTGCATAGAGGAAAATCCAAAAATTTACATGCTTATGTTACATAAAAGATTTTTAATCTGTAATATAATTCTTTTCATTAGAAAAATAGTCTAAAAATGTAATTTAAATTCAATACAGTTTATAGAACAGTAATGTCAAAAGTACATCAAAATCAATGATATTGTAGACAGGAAGTAATAGACAAAATAAAATAAATTAAAATCTACTCTTTCATAAGAAAAATAAAATAATCCCAGCACTCGGAGGGTGAGGTAGGAGAAGCGTTGTGAGTTCGAGGCCGCCTTGGGCTACAACGCGAGCGCAAGGCCGGCCTGAGCTACATAGTGCGACCCTGCCTCAAAAAAACCAGGGCTGGGAGTTTGGCTCAGTGCCTTAAGTGCCTGCCCTGGCAGGCGCGAGGTTGTGAGTTCAATCCCCGGTGCCGCAAAAAAAAAAAAAAAAAAAATCAAACTGTAGCCAGTCTAACCAAGAAAAAAATGAAATTTACAATATGAAAAATAAATGAATAATTAACAGCACGTATCCCATGAACACCAAATTGAGTAGTGAAATAAATCAATAGCTCTAGGTTCACAAATTTGATCACATAGATATTATAGTACATTTTCTTGAAAGAAAAGCTATCAAATATCAAAAGTCATTCAAGGAGAAATATAATTACTTATGTTATATTATTATATTTTATTGACATATTATTATGACACATAGTAGGGTAAATATAATATGCATCATAATACTAAAATTAATTTCATGTAAGATAATAAAATTAAAAAATTAATTACCTTCTTCAAAAAATCCAAATAAGCCAATACAAATAGCGCTACTGTTGAACTGTTGAATTCTACTTATTATTACAGGTTTTAGTATATCATTGTTTACAATTTTTCCTAAGAGAGAAATAGACAGCACTTCCCAATTCATTATACTCACTCAGCATTGAATAAAATGCTAAATTTACCATTGCATAAAAAGAATTATCCACTATGACAAAGGAAGATTTGCTCCAGTTCTCCAAGATATCACATGCTGTTATCAACAGTGACAGAAACGTCACCTACAAACATTCTATCACTCATCATGATAAGCACATTCAGCACAAAAAGTAGAGAAAAGAATTTCTTATCTCAGAAAAGAACATCATTCAAAAATCTACATCTAGCATAATGCTTAACTGTGAAAAACTGGACAAATTTACCTTAATATCAGTAAGACATATAATTCTTGCCCACTACTCTTATTTAATATTGTACTAGAATACATAAAGTACAAGAGAAAAATACTGAGTTAAAAAAATGTGCATAGGGAGAGATGAAAAAGTGTTCTTTATTCTTAGGCAAGAAAATTATCCACTTGAAGAAATTCCCGTGGCAATTAAAAAATTAAAAATACACTGAAATCTGAAGACTAAAAAGTGAAGACATAGAATAAATTACCTTTATATATACTATCAACGAATATCTGAAATTTGAGATTTACAAAATCATGTGAATAAAATAACACTGAAACATTGAAAAATCTAAAATTCTGAAAAATATGTACTGAAAACTTTTACACAGAAATGCAAAATTCTGGTAAAAGAAGTCAATTATATCCAAGTAAATACAGATATAAATGTGTTCCTGAACAAAAAAAAAAGGAATAAAAACATCTTAATTTTTTCTAAAATGAATCTATAGATTCAATATAATTGCAATAAAAATCTCATAAATGATTTTTGTAGATTTTGTCTTTTTTTCTAAGAAAAAAGACAAAAGGAAAAGACACAATAAGTTTAAATTCAGTAATTCAACGTTCTTGACTTGAAATTTTACTATAAAGATGTATACACAATTTGATACTGGTGAAAGGATTACCAAATACAGAACATAGTTCAAAAGTAAACAGAAAGTCAACTTATCTTGAACAGTAAAATAACAGCAATACAATTAATACTGAAAAAAATTTTTTACAAAGGTTCTAGGACAGTTGTATGTTCACTTGTAAAAAAAAAAAGAAGAAGTAATTTAAAAAGAAATGATTCATCAGATATACTGATCTTTGCCTATAATTGCAGCACTTGGGAGGCTGAGACAGGAAGCTCACTGAGAGTTCAAAGCCAGTCTGTGCTACATAATTATTTGAAAGCCAACCTTAACTACCTAGAGAATTCCTGTCTCAAGCAAACAACCAACCAACCAAATAAACAAACAAAAAACCCCACAACAATAACGAAAAGAAATGAATCTATTTACAAATTTCAAATATTGTGAAAAAGTCATATAAATGATGAAAGTATATATAGAAATATAAATATAAATTACAACCTAACTTTTCTGTAGAACATATAAATATAGTTGATTCTTGGTTTAGCAAGAATTTTTTAGATAGAATACAAATGACTGCAGAAAGAAAAAATAATTAGTTTAAAACTATGAAAGGCAGCATCTACTATAAATTCATAGCCACTAAGAATATATGTGGAAATATTTTCCAAAAATGCATCCTATATTAGACATTTTACTGTACATTTTAAATTTTTAAGTTTTCCTCATACTTGCTTGCAGCACACAGTGACCTCATGCATTGTAGGAAATTGGTACATGTACATAACACATCTCTAGTCTTTTTTCCACTTCTCCCCACTCCACTTTTATTTTGCCAGCATTACATTCATTTATTTATGTTATAAGACCTTATAAAGTTAATTATACAAATTTGATGTCCATTTGAAAATTTAGAATATAATTCCATATATGTGTGTGTGTGTGTGTGTGTGTATGTGTGTGTGTGTTCTTTTCAGATGCAATTAAGAAAGATGCAATAAATAACGTCCATAGATTGACTGGATTCAGAGGTGATGGAATTTTTGAGACTTGGAGCTCCATGAGAGGTCCTAAGAGAATTAAAGTTGTGTGGGACTAAAGCATTTATTTCTCTTCATACACTTTTTTCTTGTATAAGTGTTGTTAAAAGATAGCCTGAGAGTGACTCACTTATCCAGTCATTTTCTGGCTTTTTGTTTGGTGACAGGTGTACTACAATTTTCTTGTACTACTGCCTCTATGTGATGCAACCAAGAAGGCTCACAACTGAGCAAAACAAATATCAGTACTATGTCCTAGACTCACAAAAACTGTGAGCCTTGTAATTTCTTTCTTCGTAAGATATTCTATTCCAATAATGGGGACTTAAAGCACACAGCAAAGAACCATATGAAGAATTGAGTAACAATCTGTACTGTTAGGGTAAATGTTATTATCAAATGGATCAAGACAATTAGATACCATAATTATATAGTGGAATAGCACAGCACACACATACACAAAAAAATTCTAAGAATATCAAATACTAGAGATGTGATAAAGATGTAGAATAATGTAAGTTTTTACTTATTCTGCTAAGGAATCTAAAACTTTATGCAATTCTGAAAGAGTAACATTTTCTGTAAAATGTAATTGTCTTGGTTACTTTTCTCTCACAGCTAAGACAAAATACTCAACACTCAAAATTAAGGATGGAAAGGTTTATTTAGCTCACAGTTTGCAGAGGTTTCAGTCCATAATCAGTTGGCTCCAATTAGGTGGCATAGCACAGGGCCAACATTTCATGGTGTCAGAAGATAGCAAAAACGACAAGGGAAAAGGGGAAAGATAGAGAAAACAAGCCTCTTTCTTCCTTTATATTGGATGCAAGCTACCCACTTAGGGCAAGTGTAGCACTCACATCCATAATCCCACTACCACTCCATGAATCAATGCCAAAATCTGGAAGCCTGTCCCTATGACTGCATGAGGATTTAGGGAACATCTAGATATGAACCATAACATTCAACCCTGGTCCACAAAAGACTGATGCACATTCCTTTACGCAAAATACATTTTATTCCATCTCTAAGAGTTGCCAAAGCCTTAACAGTTCCTGCATAGCTCAAAAGTCCTTGTCCCAAGTCTCCTCCAAGATTTAAGGCATGCTCTTTGCTGGGAGCCACTATACAAAAGAAAAGTTAAACATTTTCAACACCCAATGGCACAAGATAAGCCTTAACATTCCAAAAGATACAAGCAGGAGGATAGAAAGCGTTGGACCAAATTAAGTCCAAAATCCAGTAGGGCAAACATTAAGCCTGTATAGCATCTGAGGTAATCTGTTGCAAGATGTAAGCTCAAAATGGCTTGAGTGGTTCCATTCCTATGGCATTTCCTGCAGTAATAATGACCATAGCTTCTCTTGTATGCCCACTGTGATACTACCTTGCAGGGTTCCTTAGATGATCCATGTTCCTGACTTTTCAAAACTTCTGAGGTTGCCACTGCAACTTTGGCTTCACACTCACAGCTTCCAATATTGTTCTCTGAACTGTTCCCAGGTCTTCTTCTGAAATCTGGGTGGAAGCCTTTTGAACCTCAGAACTCTTGCATTCTACGTGTGCCTAAAACCAGCAACACATGTGTGAGGCCAAGGTCAGCTGCTAGCTAGATCAGTAGTCAGGCTGCCATTTCTCTTGTTTGCAGGGGTCAAGGACCTGGAAAACTGAGTACTCTGACCCTGATTCTGAGGAACAAATTCTCTAGGCTGCCACATTCTGGCACATGACGTTGTTGCCACCACTCTATAACCTAGTGTGACTGTTGCTATTTTGGAACCTGGTGCTCTGCACTCTCTATTCAAAGCAAAGTCTTTCACCTTTGCAGTTTTGAGGCTGCAAAGGGTGGAGACTTGTTGCTTCTTGTTATGCTCTCAGGTCATCTTTTGTTCCTTCTCAGCAATTGAGATCTCAGGTTTACCTTTGCAGTTCATAGCTTTCCTGGAGATTCCATTCTTGCCATACTCACAACATATTAAGTCATTCTGCTGGGCTCTTTACTATTGCTTCTCAACATAAATCTGGTAAAGCCCCCAACAATAGCCATTACGTAGCGTCGATATTTGAGTGCCTTGAAATTTGTCATGCCAGTTTAATTATTCCATTGCCCTTAATCTTAGTCTCAAAGTCTCTGGATATGAGCAAAATGAGACAAACTTTTTGCCAAGCCATAATACAATCATCTTGAGTCTAATAAACAATGCAGTCCTTCCTCTCAGCAGAAACCTTCTGAGTCTGGACTTTACCAGTTTTCTGGTCTTCTGAACTCTAACCAGAATCTCCCATACAGAACAACCTAAGGTTTTCTGCCTCTATTTTTCAAGGCAACATTTCTGAATCTTTCCAAACCCTTCCCAAGAGCCATTGCGAAAGGCTCTTGAACCACATGGTAAGATACAGTCATGGTAATCACCCCACTTCTGGTTCTGAATTCTTTCTCATTTACTTTTCTCTCATTGCTGAGACAAAATACCTGATGGCAAATATTAAAAGAATGATTTATTTATCTCACATTTTGTAGAGGTTTCAGTCCATAATCAGTTGGCTCCAAAGCAGAGTGCTGTTGCACAGCAAAAGCAAAAAGAACAAAGGGGAAGAGAGTGACAAATCAAGACTCTTTCCTTCCCTTATATAGTATGCAGGTGTGTTGGTTACTTTTCTCTCATTGCTAGGACAAAACACCCAAAACTAATGAAAGAAATGTTTATTTATCTTACAGTTTTTGGAGGTTTCAGTCCATAATCAGCTGGTTCCAAGGCAGGGTGGCATGACACTGGGACAACACTTTAAGGCAGTAGCCAGAGCATAAGCAGCCAGAGTAAAAAAGGTGGAAACAGGCCTCTTATCTGCCTTTATAGTGTATGCAGGCCATCCCCACTCCCTAGGGTAGATGCAGCACTCACAAAATCTCTTTGTCCTCCTCTTGCACAGGATGAGGATATTTACAAAGTAAGAACCCTGGCTCCCTGTTGAGGCTCTCAGTTAAACTTCTAAACTTCTCAAGTTGACACAATGTATCAACCACAACAGCAGGCTGTCTGTCCAAGGGCAAGTGAGTCATCCACACCCATAATCCCATAATTGGACCATGAATAAGTCACAAACTCTAGAAGCTCTCCTCTATGACTGCATGAGGCTTTTGGGGAAGGTGTAGGCAAAAAATCATAACAATAATTACAGTTTTATATTACAAAAAATTGTACTCCTATATTTTTCCACAAATGTTGAAGAATTAGTGAAAGTGTTCTCTGTTTAAAAACTTGTATACAAGTAGACACGCTATCATGCACCGATAGTCCCAGTATTCAGAAGGCTGGGGCAAAAAGGTCACTGTGAATTTGAGGCCAGCCTGGGCTATATAGCAATTTCAAGCCCAGCTTGAACTACACAGAAAGACTGTCTCAAAAACAAGCAAACACCTGTATGCAAATATTTTAACATGTTTAAATAATTTCTAAAAATGAATCTGTATCGGATAATATGCTATGTACCCCCAAGTCCTCCTATAATATTGATGGGGCTGAGTTATTGGTTTGTTATTGGTTTGTTGTCTGGCAATGTGAGTGCTGTGCCTGCCCAGGGGTGGAGCCGACATACAATGTAAGGGAAGGCGGGTCTTCCTCTTGTTCAATTTCGCTTCTGCCTCTCTCTCTCTCACCAGCATGGCTTGCAGCTTGCAGCCGCCATGAACAGCTACCTTGGAGCCAACATATGGACTGAAACTCTCGAGAAACTATAAGAATAAACTTTTCCTTCCCTAATTTTGAGCATCAGGTATTTTGTCTCAGCAACAAGCGAAAAGTAACTAAGACAGAATTCAAGACTCAAAATATCTTTCAATAGGTGAATGGATGAACATATTGTGGTAGTTTTGGACACAATACAATGTTGCCACATGAAGCAGAGACAGAGAGAAAGGGAGGGAGAGATATAATCCCAGAGTAGGAAAGGAGATGGGATGGGTGAGGCTTGAATGTATTAAACCTAATTTAATGGTTAGGCAAGTGAAAGGGACATTTCCCATTGTTGTAATAGAAGAGAACCAAAGGAATTGGCAACTAGAATGATAGATGTAGAAGTGAATTAGTTTTAGACTCACTTATATAAATTCATGCTTAGTTCAATTGAGCTACTGATCACTAAAATGAAGAAATAATTATTGATATGCATACATACACATTAGAATATTCACATGTATTCCTTTATCAGCTAAGATGAACTGGAGCAAAAATATCTCACTAGAAACAAATCACCTATAAATTATTTTTAATGCAATTATCCAATTAAAGGAAATTTTGTGACTTGGATTAATGCATGATTCTGTGCCTGTGGGAAAAATATATAAGTTTTGAGAAACTTATACTATCAGTAATTGAGGAAGTGTGAACTAAAAACAAAAATCTTTGGTGGAAATGTGTCATAGACACAGAAGAAAACTAAATGGGCTTCAATGGCCAAAACAAGAATTTTTTTTAAATAGAATAAAGCATTATAAGAGTTTAACAAAGGAAAATAAGTGTATAATAACCCCCACTGAAGTAACAAATAAAAGGGCAAATACATTAAGCATTAAGAATATATTTTACGTCATATACACGCACTGTGTACAAGCATAAATGCACTGTGTATAAGATCATTGTCTTAGAAACCTACTCATAGCACAAAAATTAATTATAGGGAAGCAGATTCGAAGAAAAAGAGTGAGAATTCTTATTTGCTAGGACAATGACCAAGTTAAAGGAACAGAAAGCAATGTACCAGAGGTAAAATGAAAACTTTCTCATTAGAGCTGTAACAAATATTCAAGATAGAGTAGAACTTGATGATGCATACATTAAAGTGATAAATGAAAGATTCATTTACATCAGTTCACTCTTTTCTATTTGTGGGACTATTTAGAATATTTAATAAAGAAAATTTGCAAATCTTCTAGCACATTGATATATTTTAAATGCACAAGTGGTTACTATAAAATTACTTAAAATGTGTTGCAAAGATAAAAATTACTTTTTTCCTTGCTGGATGTTTCAAATAATGAATTTGTCAATAGAATCATCAAAAACATGTAATTTTATTCTAGCACTGACTTGGGCATAGAACTATCATTATATGAACAGTGATACCAGTTATGTGTGGCTCTTATAGATATCAATGTCCAAAAGAAAGACTTCATTCGTACTTTTGTATGATTTTTTTTTATTTTACTGGTACTTAGATGTTTTACTTCATTCTTGACCTTTAGTTTCCTCCTACACTGCATTTTTGACATTTATCTGTTTTGATTCTTAGCTCTTCAACCTTTGTAGGACTATTGGAAACTTCCCTGTTATATGTAGCACTAACACTATCATCAATTCTTGTCACTGTGTTCATTTTCTGAATCACTATTGCAGTGTCTATTCAGTCTTTTAACATGTCTTGCCTAACATAATTAAATGGGTCATTATAGGGTGAGAATCATCATAAAGAGAAAAGTCTCTTTATGTTTTAAAGTTTAAAAGGTTTGAATGCAGTGTAAAAATCCATAGATAGATTTGTTAGTAAGGCTTAGAGAAAGAGAACATTTTGCAAGTTTGGAAGGAGGGAAGTCAATAACAAGGGACAATTTGAGGAACTCTGCAGACACATAAGGGTAATCAAAATTCAGACTATTTGGGGAGAAATTTGCTACAATAGAGCTCTATTGAATAATGCCAAGCACTCCAAAAGTAGACAAATAGTGATAAGTAAAAAAGGCTTTGGAATTTATCATAGATCTCTAGATATTTGTTTGGTCTTTTGTAAAAGAGCTTACCTGCTTTTTTCAGTTTCCTTCTTGTTCTGTTTTTGTTCCAGTATTTTCTCTTTGATGGGGAGAAGTGAACCAATCAAAGTATCAATGGCCTAGTTCTTTTATGATGAATTATCTTACTAGTTTTAGGCAGAACAGTATTTATGTGGAAAATTAGACACTGACTATAATGACTTTTGGAAGATTAATTTGACCCATTATTAGATATTTATAGATACCAAAATGAAATGAAATCCTTTTAACATTGTCTTCTAAATCACTGTCCTATGATAAATGAGACAGAGAGTAAATAGTTAAGTTCCATCTTATTTATTGCACATTGTAGGAAGAAGTGTTTATAATTTACCTTAAATTTACAGCATTATAATAAAATGTCATAGTCATGAGTGAAAATTATGGCAATATATCAGACAAAAATATTTCCTTGCTTATACATACACTTTTGTATTTTGATAAAATATATTGTATGCAACATTGGATTTTTACTTATAATTATTGAAAATTATCTTCCACCAAATAAATAATGATTGTGTATGATACCGTATTATAAAATAAAATTGTTAAAATAATGGCTATTTTTCTATAATTTAATGTGCTTGTTTTCTTCATATGCAAAAATATTTAGCTTTGAATTCTCAGATACTGTACGTATTGTTCTGTCATTTGAAAATACTTCGCAGATGTGTTTTAAAGACAATTTACATGAGCAGTTCATTTTTAATGTAAGAATTTCAGTTTCAACACCAACCTCATTAATGGCCCTGTAAAGTTAAAACTGCTCACTAAAAGTGATGGAGTACTATAAATGATTTGAGCTCTCTGCCACCATGGGAACCCAAGTGAACTTTGTCAGGTGAGGGTAACCACTCCTCTCCCTACTGCCACAACTGAGGTAAAATGCTTGATAAGGCTCAGAGACCAGAAGGAATGTCAGAGATACGGTAGAGGCCCAACTAAAGCACATAGATGAGCAGGCAGGGCTGGTGGTATGAAAACTCTGAAGTAACAAAAGCAATAGGAGTCAGCAGGTGACTGAGGCCTCCACAGGAGCAGCAACAAACTCAGGCAGAATTCAGAACTACATCACTGTCCCTTTTCTCTCATATTTTTCTTTTCTTTTTCTGCTTAATTTTCCTTTTTTGTTCATTTTTTACACTTCTTTTTTTTATTCTACTTTTGTTTCTCTATTTTCTAAATTTTTGGGGAGAACTCCAACCACAGAAAACTAATCCAATCCTCCAAATTCACAGATCAAGTTCAGATAATCCTTTCAAGGCTCCTTCATTCTTTCTTTTGTAACCATTTTTTCTAGTTTCCCAAGTCTTGCATAATCATCCTTCATCTTTATCTTGCTTCTACTTCCTTTCCCATTATCTTTGTTTTATACACTATCCTCCCCAAATTTTCTCACCACAGGGTAAAACCATTCAGTCGAGGGGAAAAACTTTGCATAAAAACTCATAATTTATTGCATATTTAGGTATTTGCACCAAATTGCTGAACCAGATTAACAGCCACACTCATGCAACCATTTTAAAAGCCTATTTGAGAAATACTGTGTAAATAACTTTTAGCTCTATTTACATCCCAAAATAGAATGATTACATTTATTCTTAAAAGAGCTATACTCTGTTCTATATTGTAAAAGCAGGACAGAAAAGAATGTCATACAGAAAATAAACATTTATACTTCTGTAAAAATAAAATTAATTTACAATCAGTTCTGTTATATAACTATAAACTATGTCTAATGGTCTAAAGTACAAAATCAATAGTTACCATAATTTATCAGTTTCTAAATTGTGCTCGATTATATTGTTATTGCCAATTTTACAACTTTATCTAGGAAGTTTTATCTGTTGTAATCAGTTGTTTCCTCTCTAAAATTATTGGGAAGCTCTGGAGTAATAATCTCACCAAAGCCCAACACCAAAGGACCATGAACTCAGTCAAAGATATACCAACATCCCACTCTCAATTAATTGGGAAGATAGTGTCTTGTAACAGGCATAAACCTAGAATCTTCTACACACAGAAGACATTTCTGAATAACAGATTTTTCCTAGAGAAGTCTTGATACTAATGAAATAGTTACATACTACAAAAACCCACAAGCATTATCACAGAAAACAAAATAAATTTTAAAATAGAAAATGATAAGTTGAAAAAGCAAAATACAATCTCAGACCTCTAGCCCACCAAGAACAAGACACAGAGGTATCAAGAGTGAATAAATTTGAAGACACACACTTGAATTTTCTGAAACAATAGCAATCAAAGAAAAGAAATAAATATACGAGTCCATAGAGGAAACCAGATCAGAAATAATCTCTCAGGTAAAACAAAAAGTCAACAATTATAAAGAATTTGCTCAGGAAATGTAGAGTAGATTTTAAAAAAAAAGATGATGCTAGAAAGAGGATGGAAATAGTGGATTATAAACGTAGGAAAGAAATAGAATACATAAAATGGATTCAAACAGATATCAAGGAAATTAAAAATCCCATTGAAAGCTTATAAAACTACATGAATGAAACTTATAACAGACTTCCTGTCTTAGTTACTTTTCACACATTGCTGAGACAGAACACCTGGCACCCAAAATTAGGGAAGGACAGGTTTATTTATCTTACAGTTTCTGGAGGTTTCAGTCCATAATCAGCTGGCTCCAAGACAGAGTGGCATAGCACGGGGGCAACACTTCAAGGCAGCAGCCAGAGCAAAGACCAGCCAGAGTAAAAGGAGCAAGAGCAAGCTTCTTCTCCTCCCTTATATAGTACACAGGACACCCCCACCCCCACAGTGGGTGTAGCATTCACAAATCTCCTTGCCTTCCTTTGCACATGATGAGGATGTTTACAAAGTAAGAACCCTGGCTTCCTGCTGAGTCTCTCAGCTAAACTTCTGACCTTCTCAAATTGACACAATGAACAGGTAACTACTTGTGCTCTACACTCCAGGAGGTAGAGCTGCTGAGTTACTTAAGCTGCCAGACTTCCTCAAGTTGACACAATGTATAAACCATAACACTTCCCAGACTTGAAGACTGGATCATGACTAGTGATTATGAAAGGAAAGGTCTCCTGAAAATGAAAAACATCAGGAAATAGCAATTCAAATGATGCAAAAAAAATAATTAGTGTCAATGAAAAAGCAAGAGTCAATCCAAATGACATACAAAAACTATTTTCAGAAGTAATAGTAGAACATTTCCTATACGTGGGAAAAGAAACTGACATACAGTTAAGTAAAGCATATTTAATTCCAATTAGCCATAATCAAAATAAATCTACACCCTGACATATAATAAACAAGATCCAAGAAATCCAGGACAATAGCAGAATATTTAAAACTGTCAGAGAAAAATAACAGATCACATAAAGGAAAGCCCATCAGAATCTTGGCTGTTTTCTCAACACACATCTTCAAGTCAAGGAAAATTTGGAATGAAGCATATAAAGTCCTGAAAGAAACCAACATTCAACCAAGATTGATGTACCCTGCAAAACCTTCTTTAAAAATTAATAGAGCAGTATGGTCATACCATGACAAAGAATAAGAGAAGAAATTCATGGTCACCAAACCAACACTAAAAGTTGTACAGAAAGATATTTTAGACAGAGACAAAAATAACCACAATTCCAAGAACAATAATAGAAAGAAACCGCCAAACAGGGCAAGCAATTAATCAAAGGGGAAAACTAAAGAACTAACAGCAAGAAAATAACATGACAAAGACAAGACAATGCATCTCAATTATTACCATCAATAAAGACAGGTCACAACTGAATTCTACAGAAATTTACAGAAGATTTAATGCCAGTATGCCTCAAACTCTTTAATGAAATCGAAAGGGAAGCAATTCTCTGTAATTCATTCCTGGAGGCAAGTATTACTCTGATACCAAAATCAGTGAAAGACCAAACCTAAATAGACAAAAACTGAAAGCTTTAAACCTAAAATCGGGAATAAGACAAGGATGTCCACTATCAGCACTGCTATTAAATATAGGTCTGGAAACATTAGAGCAATTAGACAAGAAAGAGAAATAAAAGGAACAAGGAAAAAAAGGAAGACATTGAACTATAGTTATTTGTAGATGACAAGATTCTCTCTATAGAAGATGGCACAAACTCCACCAAAAGACTTCTAGAATTAGTAATTAAATGCAGTATCATAGCTGGATATAAAGTCAACACTCAAAAATCAATAGCATTCCTGAACACAAACAGCAAAATCACTAAGGGAAAAGGGAAACTACACCCTGCAGGATAGTATCCAAAAAGTAAAAAAAGAAATATATAGAAATCAGTATAACAAAGGAAGTAAAAGATGATCTATACCTTGAAAAATTTGCAATCTGAAAAAAGATTGAAGAGGGTATCAGAAAAAGGAATGATACCCTTTGCTCATGGATGGGAAGAACAAGCAATGTGAAAATGGCCATATTCTTAAAACTGTTATACATATTTAATGCAATCATGATCAAAATGACATTAGCACACCTCACAGATCTAGAAAAAACTTTCCTCAACTTGATTTGGAAAAAGAAGAGACCTAGAATAGCAAAGGCAATCCTGGACACAAAGGCAAAGCAGGAGACATCACAATCCCTGACTTGAAATTATACTACAAAGCTACTGTGATATAATCAGCATGATACTGGCAAAAAATCAGATCTGAGGATCACTGAAACAAATTAGAAGATGTAAAAATAACTACAAACACAATCAGTCACCTTATCTTTGACATAAGGATGGATCATGTTCACTGGAAGAAAAATAGACTCTAATAAATGGTGCTGGAAAAACTGGTGTTCTACATGCTGAACACTAAAACTAGACTCATGTCGGCTATACAGTAAGATAAACTTGAGTCTTTTGCAGGTAAATGGATGCAACTAGAGGCCATACTCATAAGTGAAATATATAAGTCTCATGTGTGAACATCATGTTGCCTTTTTAATGAAAGAAATTGAGAAAATAAATAAGATCCAAAATCTACAATAGATATTGTAAAAGAGAAAGCAGCTCCTCAAAGGGAAAGAATAACTGTGTTGGTGAAAAAGAAAAGAAGAAAGCAAAAAGAATATATTTATATCCACATATATGTATATATATCAAAGATAGTTTAGATATTTATGCTACTGATTTCATTTAGTTCTTTAAAATGTTTTGCACTTATACTGTTTGATTAATTTTGGCAGGCCCACTATCTTGCAATCTGAGCAACTACTTTGAAGATAATAATTTGTGATATATTTGCCATTGTAAATTTCCCATTATCTTGTTTTAAAATTCTGTATCATTTTCTTCATTTTTTTCCTCTTAAAAAAAAAGTGTGCCTGCAATTTAGCTCAGTGGCACAAGTGCCTGCCTGGCAAGCATGAGTTCGATCCTCGGTATCAAAAAAAAAAATTTGTTTTTTGAACATGCCCAGGAAGTTAATCATGTTGAAGGAAAATGAGCATGAAAGAATGTGTTGTTGAACATACACAAAGAAATGAAAAATCTATAGTTTTTTCTCTAAGTAATAACCTTTATATTCCACTTATTTTTGTTCTAACTGAAAATATTACTATTATTTACAAATCACTAGATTCTCTCAGTAACATAAAAGAAGACTCAGGGCTGGGAGGTTAGCTCAGCAGCACAGGTGCCTGCCTGCTGCCTGGCAAGTGCAAGATCATGAGTTTAATCCATGATAAAAAAAAAAAAGAACAGAGAGAGAGACTAAAATGTCAGTGAATGACAATGAGAGTAGAAATACAAATTTTAAAGATTTTTTTCATAGGTGAACAAAAACAACAGGAAAATTGTTTGATAGAAAATAAGACCATGAAGGGATGGGTGCCTTAAACACCAGTTTTATTTTCGGGCTGTAATAAACCTTCACGGAGTTGATATGAGTATCTGGTTGAAATCTGAATTTGAATTAAATAGCTAGAGAATACTTTAGTACAATTAAAGACTGAAAATTACCTTAGAGGAGTCTTTCATTACCAACGTTTTGATTTCTAAAATCAGTAACTTTCTTACATGTACAAATTTATAATAAAAATTCATCAAGTATTGTACCTGTCATTAGACATCCATGTAAACTCACACTTTATATAGATAACATAATTTAATCCTTGTAACAATTCTTTAGCTACTATTGTTTTCCCATTTTACAGCTGAGAAAAATTAATTTAGAGAAATGTCTTAGGTACTTTTCTTGTTATTGGGACAAAATTCTTAATGGCCAATGTTAAGAGAGGAAAGGTTTACTTAGTTCATAGTTTGTAGAGGTTTCAGTCCATAATCAGCTGGTTCCAGGGGAGGGTGATATCACATAGGAGAAAAAGTTTATGGTGGACAGAAGGTAGTAAAGCAATGAAGGTCAATCATAGTCCTTTCTCACCCTTACGTTATCCAGGCTTCTTAGGGCAGATGGCACTTACACCGTAGTGCCCTTCATCCTAGCATTGCACAATGAATCGATCCCAAGTTCACACATTCTAGAAACAGCCATCTCTGAATAAATCACACCAATCACTGCATGAGGCTTTGAAAATGACATCTGGACACCAGCCATAATCAAAAGTTATGCATAATTTGTTTGAATTCAAAAAATACATGATAGCATCTTTTGGTTTATACAACTGTAGTTTTAAACACAGTATCACATGCTGTCTTCAGTCTTTATACACCAAATTGGTGGGTAACTCATTCATTTATTATTTTTCTTTGGCTGTCTCATAATAGTTAAGAGGGTTTACTGGTATTCCTGAAATTTCAATTTTATAGCCCTTGGATTATATTTGGCTCATGGATATGTTGCATTTGGCACACAATTTTATGTTTAAATTCAATTATTTGAAAACATTTAAAAATGTAAAACTTACAAAAAATCCAAATTCTCTAATTCTCCTGAAAATTCAGAAAAGTCTAGAAAACTGAGCTTGCATCTATATAAGGCATTGACTGATTGAAGTTCATTGTGTTTGTCTCATTGAAAACATACACTACAGTCCAAATCTTTTCATTTGTTATTTTTGTAAGAACTAGGAACAGTTCAGATTACTAAAATGCTAATAATGATTTTAATTTAAGGCACATATTAAAATCATGGGGTGAGGTAGATACTTTTGAGAATATCAGCAAGGTCTAAATCGGCACAGATGAAAAACAAAAGAAAGAACACAATATTGTGCTAGTACTTTAAATCTAGAATCAATATCCTTATTAATCTTATTACTTGATAAATTTTGAAAGTTAAATTGTTCCAAGTATAGTCAATTGACATTCAAACATATGGAGACAAGAAAAACAAGAAATATTGAAAAAAGAAAGATGTATTGAAATAGAAGAAATATGAATTTCTAAACTCCAATAAATTGTTTCCTGTTGTATTCTTTGCATTGGAAAGCTAGGAATATGCCCTATGTTTTTTGGTCCTATCTGTGCTAAAAGATCTATTAGCACACAGACTGGAGCAGGGAAGAGTTTAGTTATGCATCTCTAAGTTTCAAACTATATTTATTGTCAGTAGTCACACTGGTCAAAGTTTAAAAACCTGTTTCACAATCCAGACAGACTTTGCTCAGGTTTGAATTCATTTACACAACATACACATAAAGTATGTGCTTTTGACTTGTTTAATATTTGTCTTGGCTACTTTTCTCTCATTCTTGAGATAAAATACCTGATGCCCAAAATTAGAAAAAGAAAGATTTATTTCTTACAGTTTTTGGAGGTTTCAGTCCATAATCACCTGACTGCAAGGCAGGCATGGCACTGGAGCAACACTTCAAGGCAGCAGCCAGGGCAAAAAAGGGGGAAAGCAAGCCTCTTTTTCTCCCTTATATTGTACACAGGCCACCTCCACCCTCCAGGGTAGATGCAGCACTCACAGAATCTCCTTGTCCTCCTTTGCACAGGGTGAGGATATTTACAAAGTAAGAATCCTGGCTCTTTTTTGAGTATCTCAGTTAAGCTTCTAAACTTCTCAAGTTGACACAATGTATCAACCATAACAATATTCAATAAAAAGTTACTGATTGGTTAAATCAGAATTTATGTGCAGATCAAATTAGTTGGTTATATCTTGTACCCTCAGATCCTAGATTTAAAACTTGATTATGAATGTGTAATAATTTTGGATGTTACCCTTGGGAAAGAGGATGTGTGAATTGTATGGTTTTACGTCCATCACAGTAGGATTGTTTTAGGTGTGTAAATTCTTAGAATTGTATATATTTGGGATTATTGCAAAATAAAGTGAATGTTTACATTTTTAAAAATTACAGTAAAAAGACACATTTGCATTAAACCATTCACATAAAACACACTTTTCTCATTCTTGTCACTTTCTGAAGCCAAGAAGGAAGTCCTCACTGAGTTTCTTTTGAAGTGTGCTCAAAAGCACAGTGAATGACACTGTTCAGTGCCATCCACTGAAAAAGCAGACTAAAACACTATTCAGGTATGTTGACACCCACCTTATTCACTGAATCAAACACCAAGCAATTCCTGAGTCTTCTTGAAACTTAAAATGATTATGAAAGTCTAAAGTTTTAGATGGATTCAGGACATCAAGACACCAGAGCAAAACAACTAAAGGTACTTACACAATGATTTCTAGAACTGCTTCAGAAAGAAGAAATAATGATGAGATAAATATATTCATGATAAAGGGGAGAAGATTCAGGGGGATAAATAGTAATGTGTCCTTTAGTGCAATACATTTTAATATTAAATACTCATTGTAATTTTCTATCATAGCTCATATACTATTTGTTTATGAAAACTGAAAAGGTAAATTCATATATTACATAAGTATTTCTGTGCAATGATTTTTCTTTTAAAGAGATACGATGTGAAGGAGAAAGAGGAACACAGTAGCTATAACATATTTGCATGGGCCACAGATATTTATTCATGACACTATCTCCAACAAACATTGAACGTATTATTCTTTTGATTATATTTTTTGTCTTAGGTTATAATATTGAAAACAACAGGCTCGTTAAGTTTCTTCTGCTGGTTGGTCTATACATTTTTAGAGTAGAGATTTTTTTTTATTTTGTTGAAGTTGTTGGCTGCTCTCAATTCTGACATACAAAGGAAATTATAACCCAATAGAAGCAAATATAACCACAGTACAAAGGAAGTAGAACTAAAATAATATGAGGAGGGAAAAAAGGAAGTAAAAGAAAGGAGGAAATATATATATATATATATATATATATATATATATATATATATAATTTAAAAATCTAGATTCACATACAGAAACAAAATAAACCACTGGAATTATCAATAAATATATAAATATTACATTTTCAAAGATCAGAGGTTAGAGGAATATTATGGTTTATATCTAGAAGTCCCTGTCAAACTTCATGCACTTATAAGTGAAGCTTTTGGCAGGAGATATTGGCATGACACTCATCAGTGCATAATACATTGATTAATTTACTGATAAACAAAACAAACAAACAAACAAATAAACTAACTCAGGTGGGGATTTAGCTCAGTGGTGTAAGTGCCAGCCTGGTGAACACAAGGTCATGAGTTCAATCCCTGGTACCACAAAACAAACAAACAAACAAACAAACAAAACACCACTGTACAGGTAGACATGATGCTGGGAGATGAAGCCTTCTCAGAAGAGGTGGTGACTGGAAGCATAATCTGGAAGGAAACATCTCTCTTCTTCTTCCTTTGATTTCTCTATTTCCAACCACCACACCATGAGGCCTTTCTCTACCATGTTGTCCTGTTTTGGTACCAGTTAAGTATGGACTACCCCTCTACAAACATGAAAGCTAAAATAAACCTTTTCTGCTTGTAATATTGGGTGTCAGATATTCTGTGTCAGCAATTAAAAAGTAATGAAAACAAATTTTTGTATCAGGAACGGAGTCATTATGTGATGTGACCTGCCCATGGGACTCACAAGTCTTTAGAACTGGCCTGTGGGAAGAACTTTGAAAGGCTTAAGATGCTGTCTGAAAAAGCAGTCCTGGAATGAGGTAAGCTAAACTTCATGGATGATACTTTTCAGAGTTCAAAAAACCAGAAATGCAGAGTCTGCAAAGACTAATCTCAGGAAGTTTCAGTTAGGAACAAAGACAGCACTGTCATTTGGACGCTAGGCCATGTGTGTGATGCTCTGACAGAAAATGTGTCTGCTTTTTGCCCATGTTCTGAAACTTTGGGGAAGACTGAGATTAGGGTGGTGGATTCATTAGTGTAACAAAAGAGATTTCAAGGTACTCAAACTTTTGGGCTATAACTTGGGTATTGTTGGGGGGTTTAAAACAGTCTTGACAATCAACAGGAAACTTCCCAGTACAGTGATTTTAAAGGTTTCGAGTTTGTTCCTAAAGGGAGCTGTGATACTGTTGGAGCCTGCAAAGATGAAGCAGAGGAGAATTTGGTTGTTGAACAGATTGCATTAGAAAGAAAGTAAGCCATCAGAACAGCAAATAGAAAAAGTATGCCTTGAGGTAATGTGAAGAAACAAAACTTCATTCTTTCCAGACTCAAAATTGCACAGCTGAAATATTTTACTTTGAGAAGAGTGCCCCAAGGTACCATGTTCCCAACTGAATGCAGCCTAGGAAATTTGTTCTTCAGAATTCAGTTCATAACTCAGCTTTTCAGATAATTGGAGACCCCTACAGCCACAGTAGAAGGAAGCCTGGCTACTAGCGCAGTTGGTGGCATAAAAGTCATCATCCATCTGCTGCTGGTTTTATATGCATACAGACTATAAGAATTGTAGAGAAAGGAAAGTTTTCACCAGGGTTTTGGAAGAAATTCCAAAAGATCAAGAAGTGTGTCCATGAGTGGAACATTTAAGAGGGTGTAAAGGTGAAGCCAAAAGTGCAATAGGTACCCCAGAAAATTGAAAAACCTAGGAATGTGGAATATGTGAGTGAAACCAGTCCAGTAGATAAGTCATAAAGGTTACAATCACTATTACTGACATAGGTGGTGGGTCATTGAAGCTGTTTGGGGTTCAGATCTTGACACAGATTGCTCTAGTTTCTGGACAAGGAGATACAGGATTTAATGTTTGCCCTTTCTTTTTGGTTTTTATAGAAGATCACAGCTAAGAGTTGCCTTAAATCTCAGAGGAGAATTTTTACTTAGACTTTCAGAAATGCTGAAACTGTTAAGGCTGTGGCAACACTTAGAGATGGCCTACATACATTTTCCATAAGGAGATGTGCATGAGTCTTTTGGTGACCAGGGGCAGAATGTTATGGTTTAAATTTATACATGCCCTCTCCTCAAGTCTCATGTACTCATGGATGGGGTTTTGGGGGGATGATTGGATCATGGGGCCATGAAAATCATCAGTGGCCTGAAAGGATCTACCTCTCTCTGTTCTCCCTGCCATGAGCCGTTACTCCTAAGCCATACTTCCCTGACTTGGAGCCAACTGACCAAGGACTTGAAACTGCATAAACTTTGAGCAAAAGTAAACCATTCCTCCGTAAATCGTGGATGTTGGATATTTTTTCCTCAGAATGAGAAAGTAACTAAGACAGGGCAAATACCCTTAATAATACCACAAAACCGTATTGTGGAAGAGGATGTGATAAAAGGTTGCAGTTTCAGAATGCAGATAACTGTCCTAGGAGCATATATTAACTTTGACTGCTAAATAATAGCATTTTCCATTTAGCCTTACATCAATCAATATAGTACATTCGTTATGACAAGGTAATTCTTGCTGAATTCAAGTGGATAGCAAAATTATTGGAGGAAAATGCAGTGCAAGAATAGAACTCTTTCTATTAAAAATAACCTCATAAAACAACCACAAAATGATCAATGTGAAATGATCTTATAAATTACAAAAAGAAAGGTATTCGTCCCCTAGAATCAAGTGAAAATTATAGTTGTAAAATGAGACATTACACTGTAAAGAGAAAAACAATTTTCTCTCAGAATATACACTGTTTCAAATATTATTTTAAAATACATTTTGATTTTATGAAATAAAGTATAAAACATCACATCAATAAAGTATAATGGAAATTAATACTGCATAAAACAAGTCTGTATTGTTTTATTTATTTTAGAGAAAAAAATGATATGAAAATGATCAGAAAAATTGCAAAAATGAAGGTCAAAAAACCAACAAATAAAAAGAGAGCTGATGATAGAAATACAAGTCACAAAACTTGAAAGACACTTAAGAAACATTGCCCTCAGAATTTTAAAACATAGTATTACTTTTTGCGGAATCTTCATATTGATTGTCATAGTGGTTTTACTAGTTTACATTTCCATCTGGAAATATGGAAGGCTTCCTTTTCTGCACAGACTCACCATTATTTGTGATTATTGCTTTCTTTATGATAGCTTTCTTTCTGGGAAAAATGAATTTCAATGTTCTTTTAATTTGAATTTCTCTTGTTGGCATCAGTGTTGAACGTTTTTTCACATATATTTGGTCATTAGAACTTCTTTTCCTAAGGAGTGATTATTCATTTCAGTTACCTATTTTTTGATTGGGTCCTTTATTAAGGGGCCTAATTTGTGTGTGTGTGTGTGTGTGTGTGTGTGTGTGTTCTTTATATATTCTATATATTAGGTCTCTGTCCAAGGATTAACTGGAAAAAATTTTCCCAGTCTGTAAATTGTCCTTTCACTTTGTTGGTTGTTTCTTTTGATGTGCAAAAGAGTCACAATTTTACATGAATCCATTTGTTGATTCTTGTTAGTTTTTCTTCTGCCACTTGGAATCCTTGTTTTGTTTGTTGGGTTTGATATATATACTGGGAATCAAACTCAGGACATTGAGTTTGCCAGACAAGTGCTTATGCTACTGAGTTTTATCTCTGGTCCTTGCAAATTGGAATTCTGTTCAGAAAGAAATTGCCTACATGTATGTCTTCAAGAGTTTTACATACTTCATCTTTCAGAAAAATGTTTCTGTTTTTATGAATCAGATCTTTTGTTGATTTTGATTTTAGTTTAGTATATAGTAAGATATTTGGATCTAGACTCAATATTCTTCATTTGGGTATCTGCCATGACCCACATGGCTCCTGAGATTCTTGGGGTGAAGGTCCATGAAAGGATGAGAAAAATAAAGAGACAAATCTGAGGTCAGGTGGAGCCCTTAACCTCCTGATAGGAGGAAAGGTACTAGCCCCTCACTGCAGGGGTATTTATTTATACCTTTCAGCAACCTAATGTCACATGACACCCTGTTGTCCTAGCAACCCATTGCTCAGATTTTCTTGAGGCTAGGTATTCTCTATGCTGAAGCAGCTTCTTCACATGGCTTGTCCCAGACACTCTGTTCTTGGAATGGCCATGTCTGGATCATGCCCTAAGTCAATTTTCAGCTTCAGTGGCTTCCAACAGATATCCAATCTTCTCACCATGATTTATTAACTAGTCTGTCTTCCCATGTATGCTTTTGTTTCCTTTGTAAAACACTAAATAGTGGCTGTGTCTGGAATTGTTTCTGTTTCATGTTTTCTATTCTATTTATACACGTTATCATTTGTGTCAATACAATATTTTTTTTATCTCTGTAACTCTGTAATATAACTTCATACCTGGGATTATGACAGTTCCTGCTTTGCTTTTGTTATCCAGGAATGATTTTTGGTTCCATATGAATTTTGGATTGTTTTCTCTAGATCTATGAAGAATGGTGTTTTGGCTGGCATTGTATTACATCTATATATCAGTTTTGGATGTGTAGCCACTGTGAGATCATTGGTTTTACCTAGCCAGTAGCATGGGGCTTCTTTTCATAGTCTGATGTTCTCTTTGATCTCCTTTTCTCAGATTTATGTCATTTTCTTACAGTAGTCTTTCACTTGTTTGTTTAGGTTAATTTCTAACTATTTAATTTTTCTTGATGCTACTGAGATGGTATTGTTTCCTAATTACTTTTTCAGTGAATTCATTATTAATGTATAGGAACACTTGATGTTTGTGCATTTAAATAGTATCCTACTATAGTGTTGAATTTGTGCTTTAGTTCTAAAAGAATTGTGTAGCTGAATTTTCTGGTTTTGGCAAGCAGAGGATCATGTCATCTGGAAATAACACTCTGATTTTTAAGAATATGCTTTCTAACTTCTTGATTTCCATAATTTCTGTGCCTTTTTGTCACTAATTTCTAGTTTCATGCCACTATGTTCAGCTAAAAACTAGAAAAAATAGAAGATAGATAATAGGAAGTAGGAAGATCTTTTTCAAATGGGAAGATG